>JABTXL010021397.1:0-21318 GCA_025134845.1 Neodon shergylaensis
ATCAATGAAATTACATTATAGATCAGACTAATAAGATTTTTTTTTTTTAGCTGTTCTTGCCATAGGAAGCAGGTGATGATTGGATGGTGGGCATGTCCATTCTTCACTATAATAACCTTTTCACATAAATCCTATACTTTCATGATGGATACCTTAAATGTACATGCTAGTTTTTTTAGCAGGGGAGGTTTGGTTTTGGTTTTTTCAAGACAGCGTTTGTCTATGCAGCCCTGGCTGTCCCAGAACTTGCTTTGTAGACCAGGTTGCCCTCGAACCCACAGAGGTCTGTCTGCCTCTGATACACAAGTGCTTGAATTAAAGGCATGCACCACCACCATCTGGCACTAAAATTTATTTTTAAAAACAGGCTGAATCCCTTTCTCTAAGCCTCAGGAGCCTACAAAGACAAGATGATCCTAAGACTCAATCCTTGGAATGCAGATACAGAAGAGCCAACCATCCACCAACAAGAAGGCCACAAGGAGCATGGAGACCAAGGGCTCTACCTTAATGTGCAGACAAGGAATGAACTTATTAACACTTCTAGAACGATCCATTGAGGAATGAAACTAAATGATAGGAAAAGAGCCCCTCAAAGCCAGGTGTGAGGGACATAATCTATAATCCCACATTCTGGAGAGGTCAGCCTGGCTGCAGTGAGACCATGTTCTAATCCTTCCCTCCACCAAAGGATCCTCAAAACAAAAATACATCATGCCATCTGATAAAAGTTAAAATGAGTAAATAACTCTTAAGGCCTAGTGTTTGTTCAAGAAGCTAGGAAAAGGGGCCAGTAAAATGTCTCAGCGGGAAGGTCCCTGCCACCAATCCTATCAACTTGAGTTCTACCCAGGAGCCTAATGGTGGAGAGAACCAGATCCACAAATTGTCCTCCTCTGACCACACACTCTGGAAAGCATGCTCTCTCCCTAAACATAATTTGAACTTTTTTAAAAGATGTATATATGGATGTTTTGCCTGTATGTATACCTGTGCAACACATGGGTCTAGTGCCCGAGTAGGTTAATAGGGCATCAGATCTCCTGGTTCTGGAATAACAGATGGTTGTGAGCTGTCATACAGGTGCTAGCAATCAAACCAGGTCCTGCAAGAGCAAGTGCACTTAACCACTGAACCATCTCTGCCAGCCCCTTAAGTTTTTTTTTAATAAAAAGGCTGTAGAGATATTTTCATGAGGTTCCCAGGAACGTGGGCAAGCCCTGAAACACCTAGACTCTGGCATGTCTGTGTGGAAAGGGGTGCGCACAAACACCTCGCCAAGGTACCCAAAAGAATTCTAGGGCGAGGTGAGGAAGGAAAAGTCCATGTTCCCAAATCTTCACTCTCTGCAAGGTCCCTTATGAAAAACAGTGAAAGGAAAACAGCACTGACACAAGAATGTCCTTCAAATAAAAGAAAGAGATGGCCTTGGGGTAGAGAAGACAAAATCGGTATTCCGCATGATCCAAATGGATACAAACATGGCCCAGCATGGCAAGGATTTGGAAAACACAATGGAGTGGTCACAGAATGAGAAGTTGAGACTTGAACCTGAACAGACCATACCCCAGCAGCTTCTCGGGAGGTAAAAATTCCAGAAGGAAGGCAGTGTCTACTCCCCCAGAGCCACACATAGCACCTGTCTCTACCAGACTCCTGCAGACACCTACTGAATCTCCTCCAGGGCTTGCATTATAGGCATGCCAACAATGCCAGGCCCACTTCCCTGAGAACCTCCCTAGGAAGCTTCAATCCCTCTACCTCACTGCAAAAAAAAAAAAAAAGAAGCCAACATTTAACTCCGCATCACATCTAAGGACTGCTCTGCTCCCCAAGGATCACAGCAGCCAACGGTCAGGTGACAGGACGCCTTTTATCTACCTGCCTTCGCCTTTTCTCAGCCCCAGATGTTGCAGTGACCCAATCCGCAGCCTCTGGTCAGGAGCTCCCATTCTGAATGCTGTACGCGGCAAAGGCATTCTTTCCAGTGTTTTGACCTATTGTTGCCTTACAACATCCAGGCTTGGGAGCAAGGGATCTACAGAAGCAAAGACACAAAGACCCTGACGACAACATGCCTCTCTCTCACGGACTAGGGTTCTCTATCTGGAGCTGTATCCCTGCAGGACCCAGGGCCTATGCAAAGTCACATGGCAGCCCACAGAGTGTGGGTCTCTATGGCTTTCACTATACCCTAAAAAGACTCCATAAGTTCAGGAAGAGTTCCTCCAGGCAATCAGAATAAAGCTTGTAACAGTAATACTTATGAGGAGTTTAGCACAATCAGTCTGCTCCACAGACAGCCACTACGAATAGCAATATCCACGATGGACAACCCTGAAAACAATGTCTCTCAACCCAGAGTCCAAGCAGAAAAAGCCACGCTTTGTCATGTATATGTCAATATTTACACCTAGGTTATAGTGACAATATTATTATAACATACAGAATTAAAACTTTCCAGATTACTTTGCTTTGAGAGAAGAAATTTTCAGAATGGCAAAAGGAGGGTATACTGTTACCAAATACAAAATGAGAGGGTTTATATTCAAATTAAGAATGGAAAACCTGAAGCTGGGTGTGGTGGCACAGTCTGTAAAGCTAGCAAAAGAATTGGGAACTTGGGGCCAATCTTAGCCACACAGTACCACTATGTTAGGTGACTAGGACAAACTGGGGATCTGGGATGACCATGCTGCCCCACATAAAAACCAGGCATCCTTGGCTGAACCAGCACCTGGTGTCACAGTGTAGAAGCTGAGGGCAATGTGCATTATTAACTATGTCACTGCTGCCCAGGACGCGCCTCCCCCCCCCCCGCTTCCAGAGAAACACACTTTAACTGTCCCTGTCAGAATTAAGACCCAATATAGAACTTAAAGTGTTTTTCATAACCAAAATGTATCATCTCAATACAAGCAAGCAAGGACTATGCTAAGGTATCTAGAAGTGGGGATGTGCACAGTTCTATCAAAACAGCAAAGTCCAAGCCCTAGAAAAAGTCGGAGCATGGAACAGGCTCCTTGCCGCAAGTAACACTTAAACCCGTCTATCACCATGTGGGTGTCCCTGCTGCTCTGTCAAGACTCCTTCCATTTTTCTTTGCATTTAATGGGTAGAGGTTTAGAAACATCACAGAATAAAAAAGCCCAGATATCTTCGCTCTTCTGGTGATTAAATGCACATTAGCACATCTATGTGTCATTTACTGTTATAAAGCATGAGCAGAAGCTGGAAGTGTCATCTGGATTGTTGGGACACGGTCACTGGTAGCGGCTCTCTGCTTTCATTCACTGCCCCCCATCATGGATTAAGTACACAGCCCTGTGAATGAAGGCAGTTGTCAGGGTTAGAGTAGGGGGTAAGAAGGTTTCTCTATTTTATCTGTGATCGGAAGAAGTTTTATTTTCACTACCTGGCTTATATTCCTCCCTTTCTATGGAGATATTGTACTGGTTAAAAACAGGGATTCAGTTCTTTAGAATATGCAATCTAGCCACCTCTTGACATAAAGCAGGCCCTGGAGGAACAGGCCTGAGTAAAAATGGGACACTAGTGATTAACAGTACTGTAGCCCTTCTTAGTAAGCCCCTCCTTCAAGACCAGTTTTTGATTAATCTGTCTGGAAGTGTTTTTAAATCTTGTGTTTTGATAAAGTATTTTTTATTTAAAAACAAAAAACAAATGAAGTGACCCTTTCTTACATGTGGACTGACCCCGCCTCCTGCATCATTAACTGAAGGGAGGAATAATTTGTCTCTAAGACCTCACTATTGATATTTTGCTAAAATGTCTCTGGATCCTTCTTACCTGGCTCTCAGGTCTTAGTCGGGAGCTAACCCACAGAATCACCTTTAAATATGATAAACAGCAGATAACCCCACCAAAAACTTCCTCATATAACTCTTAAGAGCACTTGCTGAAAGTCTCTGCTAAGACAATCAGCTGTCTGCCTTCAGTACCACCAGCACATGAGAGAGATCTATCCCAAAGAAAATGGACTCCTATCAGCGGTGAAGGCACCGCACACATGACAGGGGTATCTTATTTGTATGCTTTAAAATCTGCCACCCACCTCTTCTACCAGGAAACATGATCATAAACATAAGGTCCTCTGAGGAAGAAGCTTGGCATTTGCTTGGCCTGGGCCATCACAACACTTCTTTCTGTCAGCAGAGTAAGTGATGTGTGTGTTCTTGCTGCTCAGCAGTAACAGCATATGGCTGCAGAGCATTTGAAAATGAGAGCTAATTTTTATTTTAATTAAATGTGAACATCCCTCTGTGATTAGTGCCTGTCATTATTAGACACAATACCTATCACGCCTGTGAGAATGGTGGGTATGTTCGCTAAAGGAGACAGGGATCACTCCTCACTCAGGCAGGGCAGCAATACAAAGAACCAAGACCACAGCTGGCAGAGTCTGCCAACAGTGGCCCTCTCAGCAAGGCTGAGATATGTCAGAGTGCGGTGGTGGCGTCTGCCCAGTCTTAAAGCTCTGGTTGGTGTATTTGGGATCATTAGCAATGGCAGAAGACAGTTTCAGAGATCCATTAGCAGGAAATCACCACACAAGCTAGAGCTTGTTCTTCAAACTTTGAACAAGAAGTGGGGAGGAATGAACGAAACAGATGCACTTGTACCTCAGCCTTTAGGGGGACTAGGCCAAAAGACTGGAAAGGACTCCCACAAAAGGCCCTCAGTTTGTATGCAACAGGCGCAAAGGCACAGCAGCCTGGGAGGAACGGCTTCTCACTGATTCCAGCCTGAGCCTCTACTGACAGCTATGCTTTGGCCTTCCTAAGGCCAATCAATCCTTTAAAGAAGGAATTCAAAAGCTATAAGCTCATACCTATTTTGTAAATAAGTTTTATTAGAACACAGTCATAAACATACATTTGGCCTGTGACTGCTTTCTCATTATTACAGCAGAGCTGAGTTTCTGTTATAGAGACCATAAGACCCAGGAAGCGAAAAAAGCAGTAAGTTTGCTCTGACAGAAAAATTTTACATGCCTTTGGTTAAAAGGAAAGAGGTGGGAGCCATCTGGAATGATGTACAAAGTCTAATAGGAGAACAGGGGTTACTGACGCCATACTGCTGCTCCTCAAGGGACCAGACTGCTGAATCAGCAGAACCCAAGCACAGCTATCTTCTGGCCTGGGTTGATACAAGAAGAGGGTCCTGGCCCGCTCATCCCAAACTCTGCCCTATACTTACTGTCGCCCAGGATCAGTTCCACTTCCTCATCTGCATCAGAGTCTTCATCTTCCCCTTCCTCTCCCTCCTCTAGAAGGTTTGCTAACTCCTCATCCGAAGGAGAGAAGTCGTTGTCTCCATCCTCTCCTGCATTCTCATTGTTGTCATCCTCCTCCAGTTCTGCCTCCAGCAACTGATCAGTGTCAAGTTCATCTAAATCATCGGTGTCGTCATCATCTTCATCATCATCCTCTTCCTCCTGCTCTTCCTCTTCCTGGTGAGAGAGCATGAAGTCCATAAGGACAATCACAAAGGCTTAAACCCTTACGGGCCATGTGGTGATTCCTATCCTGGAGAATATGGGGTGTACAGAGGAATAAACTGTTATCCATGATGACTGGGACAGGCACACATGTTCAAGACATTTGAAAGCCCCCTCAGCAAGGATTACGGATCCCTCCACAAGGGAATACTGGTCATACAGCCCTTATGCAAAGAAATAGAAAACCTGTCTAAAACTACCAATAACCTTCAAAGACCAGAGGGATTCTTCTGCCTCCTCCATCAACCAAAGTGAGGGAACTTAACTCAGACACTGGAATGAAAGGTTTGCACAGAAATCTGAAGTCCCATGTTCTAGTAAACAAAGAACACAGCTGCTGAAGTGCCAGCTCCTAAAGCCCTGCGCTTATGTATTCCATCCTACATAACGGGCAGATCCCTTGTAGAGCTATTAAGCACTCAATGTGAACGTTTCAACAAATGAGGCACACAAGACAGAGTATACAAATAACTACTTATTACAAAGCAATAAATCAATCAATAAATAATGTGCCAGAAAAGCAGTGAAATATTTCCTCTAGGTATCCCGGACTAAATATCCTGCTGCTCACATAAAAAATAAGCACACTGCTGACAAGGCCCTGGATTCAAAAAAAAAAAAAAAAAACCCACAGCTACGATATAAGCCAGACTTGTCAACAACTTGCTTCTAGACCTGATCATTTGGAACAACCATTAAAGACTTTTTAACACACATAGGTGTGTGTGTTTTTTTGCTGTCAGTACAGGTGGGCACACATGCGACAGTACACATGTGGAGGTCAGAAAATAACTTCCAGTGTTGATCCCTCTCTTCCATCTTGTTTTTAAGTCAGGATCTCTTGTTCTTCAGCCACAGTATCTAGCATGGTCTCCAAGTTTCTGGGGATTCTCCTGTCTCACCTCGCCGTCACTCTAGAAGTTTTTGGGATTACAACTGCTTGCTACCATAACCAGCTTTGTGTGGGTTCTGGGGGTTCAAGCTCAGGTTCATACTTGTGTGGCAAGCACATTACTCACTCAGCCATTTCCCAACCCATAGAGACTCGCTGATAAGCTGCTGGATGTAGTGTGTGTGTGTGCATGTGTGAGACACATGCTGTGTCACAGGTCGGTATGCCCAGCTTACCAGTCTAAAATTTAAATTTGAAACCTGGATCATGGAGCAAAGGCTCACAGACCTATCCAAATGGTACAGCAGAATCTAAGGAAGCAACATTTAGAGCAATCACTGGGAGTCAAAGCCCTCAGAAAGCCCCTCTCTTGTCTATGTAAATAAGGTTGACACTGGATCTAATGTAAAGTGTTGGCCATTGTTGTTCTAAGTCTTCACTGAGGATTTAAGACACTTTAGAGGAACTGAGAACGAGGCCATTTTAAAGGCTACTAATAAGTTTTAGAACAAAATGAAGTAAACTTTTCTCTCTGAATTCATCTCAAGTCAATTTCATGATGATCTGAAGTCCCAATGCTTCCTGACAGATCAAAGGCAAAAACTCCCTCCTTTGGCCTCTGACCCTAAATGTGACTTTGGCAAGCTTCCTGCTGTGGGCCTGAATCCACCTTGAAAGCCTGTTCCCACAGACATGTTTGTCACATCCCTGCCTCAGATACCTTCACACTTCCTCCACTGCTGCTCACTTCTTATGCAAAGAGACTGAGCTCCCCACACCTAACAATTTCTCATTAGTACTCAAGTTCCATGTGCCTTCTGCCTATCCACTGCTAAAGAGGTAATAAAGCCGTCTCTGCCCTGACACTCAGCTGCCACTACACCACTTGCTCGCTTAATCTTCACCTCACACAGGGACAACTGGCTTCTGCCGGTATCACTCCACAGTGTACAGTGTCTCTGGAATGAGGCTGCCTCCACTAAGCTCAAACTCTATTAACATGAAGATCAACTGTGGGGTGGTTTTTAAGTGGTATTTTATTTGTTTTTGGTTTTTTGAGACAAGGTCTCATTAAGTAGCCCTGGCAGTCCTGGAACTTACTATGTAAACTAGCCTGACCTTAAACTCACAAAGATCTGCCTGCCTCTGCCTCTCCAATGCTGGAATTAAAGTTCTGCACCACCATATCTGGCAAATTTAAGTGTATATCTGTTTGTTTCCTTTGTTTAATGTATGAGTCATGTATCTAAGCTGTTGGTAAGTGCTTAATGTACATACAATGTTCAGTGAGTGAGTTTGTTGTTCTTTTTATAAGCACAGAACACTGTGCAGAGTATCAAAACCTAAACAGTCACCATCAAGCTCCTCTGTAGTAAATGTCACCAGTTAATGCTGGCATTTAAATCTGCAGTAAATGTCACTAGCCAAATGTTAGCTTCCAAACTGTATTATTAGCCTGATCCTTGTTTTTTGTTCCCCTAATCATATTTTTTTATTATTTCTGCCTGCATATATCACACATAAAGAAATTAAAAACTCACATAGTTTTACAACCAAACTCTGGCTGCTTCTAACAACAGCCTTCGTCCGTCTTCTCTCAGTTACAGGTCAAAATCCGAAATTTACTTAAAATTCTCTCGCTTCCTTGGCTCTACTTCTAGTTAACTTATTTCTCAAAAACTGGGGTCTCCAACACCTCCCCCTCCCCACGTACTGCCCTCAACTGCTGCACCATCCCGCTACCCACTGGGCTCCAGTATGTATGGTCTATTCCCTTTCATAAGCTAAACATCCCAAAGGCTCTGCGACACATCCTATAATACAGAACTGCAAAAACCAGCAATGGCCATTTACTGCAAATCTATCAAATGCCAACTTTTCTGAATCTCAATTTCTTATTAAATGAAGTGCTCAGATTAAATCAGGTCTATGTGACATGTGTGACCATCAGAATCATCTGAGAAATAATTTTGCAAAACACACACTGCCCAACCTCCAGCAAGGATGCAGAATGGTAAGTCAGTTTTTCTGCTGTTTTTTGAGGCAGATCTCACTATGTAGCCCTAGCCCTGGCTGAGCTGGAAGTCACTATAGTTCAATGGAACTCGAGAGATCCAACTGAGTGCTGGGACTAAAGGCGTGTACCGCCACATCCAGGAAGGAGATTTTTACTAGACGAAGTTTACAGAAGTAGAATTGTGATATGAACCCCTAATTAAGAACCATGTAAAGATGCCAGCTAAAGAACTCACAGCTCTCAAGCTCCACTTTTCTACCCACCTCACTTTCCCAAGGACAGAATCACGGAAGGGAGTCCAGGCAATCCCATTAGCCACCTGTGCTATATATCAAACTGCCTGATTCTTCAGGATTCGTGCAAAATTTTCACATGTGTACTTATTTAGTGTGTAGCATTTGTTCATAGATAATTCAAAATTTCTTCCTGAATATCTGTTTTTCAAGAGAAATGGCCATTAGCCTTTATTTCCTTCTAAAATAAATCAGTCAGAAAACCAAAGTTCTGGCCATCCTTTAAGAGCAGTTAATCTAAAAACAAGGATAGTGTTAAAGATGTAATGAATTCAGATGCAGTCCTACTGTCCGACACTTAATGTGTCATATCTACGTACCTCACACTTCTACTTCTTTAGCACCTAGAAGACGACAGGTTTCTTCAGGGTCAAATACATGGTCTTTCCTTACAAGCAGAATTTAACTCAAGTACATTTTTTTTTCTTTTTAAGGAAAGAAAAAAAGACCCTTTCAGGAGTAACTAATTCACCTCTGGCCAGGGGTACAGATGGTGGGAACTAACCATGTGCTGCTGGGCAGTGGAGAACACAGAGGAAGCACAGCAGACAGTGTCTCCCAGAGTCAAACAGTGGAAAAAAGAAAATATATTCCCTTGTTCAGAGTGCTCTTTATAAATTTAAGGTTAACAGTAATTAACTCAACTACTGACTTTTCAAAATCTAGGAATAATGAGCAATTATTAGTCTTTGGCTTCATAATTTTCCTAAAAAGACAACAACAAAGTTGACTAAATTTTTAAATACACAGACATCAAGCTTTGAATGAATGGTACTAACTCTCGCAGGCTCACTGCTGCTATCAGAGTAGCTTCCTCAGTACCAACCATGCAAGGTTAAATCTTCTGTACATTTCATTCATCAAAATTATGTACAAATTCATCTCTTCTGTTAAATATCCACACTTATTCAAGTCTAAGGGTAAAGGGCAACTTTTTCATTCCCATATTACTTGTATATACGAGTCTGTGGGAGTCTCTTCTCTCCTGCCACATGGTTTTGGGTATTGAATTCAGGTCATCATTAATCTCCCAATAACTACCATCTTATATAATAGGTACTTTATGGCAGACTATTTTAGTAAATGGCAACTGACCACTCATTACCCTGAGCTTGTTTTGCTAAGGTGAAAAGGCAAATTCAAAGGTGTTGGTCACAGGTGCTTGCATTCCTAAGCCACATGACACACCCAAACCATCTGAGAAGACCAAAGAGCAGGTAGCAAGACCAGGACAAAATTTTGAATAGCAAATAATTCATATGAAAATGAAAAGTCTAGTTTTAAAAATCAGGTGAAGCATATAAACCAATGTGTGCATTTAAAAAACTCAAGGAGGCATAAAGAAAGGAAGTGAGGAGAGATCCAATGGGAACAGTAAATGTATCAGACTATCACAAGAGTCTAGAAATAATGTCAACCAACACAATAATATTGCACTATCCCATCCCAAAAATCTCTACATTAAAGCATTCATTCAGTAATGGATGTCTTTCAAACTTGGAATCCAGCAAGTGGTGGATAACCAGAGTGTGGGAGTCGTGTGCAATGAAATTAGCCTAGATCCTGAGAAATCTGAAAGTAGTACTAACTTACCCATGACACACACCTATGCATCGACAACAAAGTCCCTCCAAGCTAGAAAGCTTTTGGACTAGGTACCAGAGGTACTTGCTAAGGTCCACCTAACTACTGGACACTCTAACTACTGGCATCCCTGCAGAGACAGCCTCTATTTTCCTTCAGAATCAGAAATTCAGAAGCCCTTACCAACAACCTATGCTCATCCCAGTATCTTTCTCAATTATTCACAAGTTAAGCAGAATCACAGAAAGAGAATTGGTCTTTTTTGTAACATAGACTGCCTGGAGAGTGGAGAGAAGAATGCAGTATCTTAGGTTAAGGTGCTACTTCATGATGGTCCCTTGCTTCCAAAGCCCGCAACCTATCCTTAGTGCCTTTACCTCTCTCACTACCCCCTATACTCATGAATGAAGACAACACAATGAACAGCCTTTTACGTCCCACAGGGTCTTGAGCAACCCTAGCTGCCTTTCAAGCTCCACCTTAAAAGACAAACACCAGAGGGCTGGAGAGGGTGGTTCAATAGCTAAAAGCACTAGCTACTCTTCCAAGGGTCCTGAGTTCAATTCCCAGCAACCACAGATGGCTCATAATCATCTATAATGAGATCTGGCACCCTCTTCTGGCGTGTAGGCATACATGCAGACAGAAAACTGTATACATAATAAATCTTAAAAAAAAAAGGACAAAACACCAGGCCTTACTGATGCCAAGTGATGATCCCTAGAGAAGACTACTTACTACCACAACCTTAAACTTCAAAAATATAGAGGGTAGGGATAATGGTGTTAGATGAGAAATTTAAAATACACCTCAAGTTGGCATATATCCCAACCAAAAAGTCTGAGACAATCGGGCAGTGGTGGCGCACGCCTTTAACCCTAGCACTCAGGAGGCAGAGGCAGGTGGATCTCTGGGAGTCCGAGGCCAGCCTGGTCTACAAGAACTAGTTCCAGGACAACTGGGCTACTCACAGAAACCCTGTCTCAAAGAAAGCCTGAGATAGACCTAATAGATAGTTTTAATGACTAAACCCATAGGGGAGTAAGAAAGTCTATGCATACCTACACTATGTACAGATAAATGGTTTGACAACTGCACCTTCTCTATTTACTCAGCAAGAATAAAATATTTATAATTCATTCACTCAACTGCTTTTGGAGGCAGGGTCTCAATATACAACCAAGCCAGTCTCAAACACAATTGTCCTGCCACAACCTCCCAAGTGCCAGAATTACAAGCATGAACCATCATTCCCTGCCACTAAATCTCATCTTATTTCATGACAGGCAGCATGAAAAGTGTCTAAAGCAACAAACTGAAGCAGGAATAAAAGAATGGCACTATTAAGAAACTTGCATTGCCAGATGGTGGTGGCACACACCTTTAATCCCAACACTCAGGAAGCAGAGAGAGGTAGATCTCTATGAGTTCAAGGCCTCCTGGTCTACAGAGCAAAGTCCAGGACAGCTAGAGCTGTTACATAGAGAAACCCTGTCTTAAAAAAAGAAAAAAAAGAAAAAAAAGGAAACTTGCACTAAGCCAGCAAGATAGCTCAGTAATTGAAGACACTGTCTATACAAGCCTAAAGATCTGAGTTCAATCCCCAGAACCTAGATAAAGGTGGAAGGAAAGAACCATTCCACAAAGTTGTTTTCTGACCTCCATATGCACCCTGTGGCACACATACACCCATATATGCCATACCTGTCTCTCTCTCAATACACACATATTAATAATAAATGATTTTTATAAGTTAAGAAAAACTTTTTAAGCCGGGCGGTGGTGGCGCACACCTTTAATCCCAGCACTCGGGAGGCAGAGGCAGGCGGATCTCTGTGAGTTCGAGGCCAGCCTGGTCTACAAGAGCTAGTTCCAGGACAGGAACCAAAAAGCTATGGAGAAACCCTGTCTCGAAAATCCAAAAAAAAAAAAAAAAAAAAAAACTTCAAGAAACTGAACATAGTAGCTGCCATCAGAAATAGACATGCTGGAACCTTGCTGGTAAGCCACAACCAGGTTGAGATACAGATTAATAAAAATGGGTTAAATTAAGGTATAAGAGCTGACCAATAAAGCTAGAGCTAATGGGCCAAACAGTGATTTAATTAATACAGTTTCTGTGTGGTTATTTCTGGGCTGAGCAGCTGGGAATGAACAAGCGGCCTCCTACAACAGTAGCTCATACCTATACTATATTACTGGCACGGGGGTAGAGCCAGGAAAATCAGTCATGCTTGACTTATATGTCAAGTTCAAGGCCAAAAGAAGGGAAGGAGGAAAAAAGGAAGCAACTTATCAGGCCTGGTAGTGAATGCTTATAATCCTGGGACTCTGGAAGAAAGAGTAAGAGGTCAAGGCGATCCCTGGCTATGTAGTGAATTTGGTACCAGTCTGAGCTACATAAGATCCTGCCTAAAATCTAAAGTCAAAATATAAATAAATAAATAAATAAATAAATAAATAAATAAATAAATAAATAAATAAATAAATATTGAAAGAAAAAATGAAACCCACTCAAACCAAACCAAGATATGATAGCTTATACTTATAATCTTAGCATTCAGGAGTTTGCCAAAGAACTGTCACAGATTAAAAGCCAGCTTGAGTTACAGAGACTCAATCTTAAAATTAAGAAAAATAAACACACACACACAAAAAAAAGAAAAACACCAGATATACCACAAGCCTTCAACTCCAGCAGTCAAGGCAGAGGCATGTGGTGAGTTCAAGGCCACCCTAGTCAACATAGTAAGTTCTAAGCTGGCCAAGGCTACAGAGAAAGACCCTATCTCAAAAAGAAGAAGAAAGAAGAAGAAAAGGAAAGAAGAAGAAGAAATAATTCAGTCAAGTGTAGAGAATTGAGTTTCACTTTCAGGCTGTGTTCTGAAGAAAGAGCAGCAGCATATATAAATCAGAACACAGCACTCAAGAAAATACTATTCACCTATGTGACAGAGGAAAGGAGAGTCAGAACTGACACTCGGCCCTCCCTAGGAGAACATCCTACAAAAAAAAAAAAAGCCTCAGGGTCAAGCTGCTGCTAGATCCTGATGATGACTGTTCCCAGTGATCTCAGCCCTACACTTCACAAGCACCCTTTTTCTTACTCCATTCAAAAACTCCTGAGGACTACCAATCACTCTTGAGAATGCTGGAGTATACACTACCCAAACCAGCAGAAAAGAAGAACACACAAATGGGGTTCTAGACATGTGTTTTAGATTTCTCAACCCAGTGTATCTCACTCAGGTGTCCTGAATCATCCTTCAAGTTCAGACAGTACTCAAAAACACTCTGAGTTAAGGCACAGCTCAGTGGGGTCAGATGCGCATAGGATGGGCTACCTATACAGCCTAACAGTAATATACAGACCTGCATTTCAAAGCAGCACAACAAAATGCCTTTGTTTAGTCAGAACTAAGGTCTGTTAGAGAAAAATGAGTCCTTAGCCCACTATACTCTGAAAACTCTTAGGTTTTGTTTTTTATTTGTTTTGTAAATTTTCTTTTGGGTTTGGTTTTGTTGGTTTTTATTATTTTTTTAACAAGATATGGGCAACTTGGTTAGATCCTATGTCAAGTTTAAGGGGGAGGGACTGGGATGTGCTTATCATATAAAAGGCCCAGTGTTCAATCAATTTCTAGTACCATCTTCCAAACAGCATGCACAAAAGGGAATGAAGGAGAACGAAAAAAAATTGACTTAAATATTCTTGTAAAAGTTAAGTCCATGCTATTTGAAATGGACACTTAAAAAAAAAAAAAAAAAAAGCCCTGACCAGAGACTGATGATCAAAACAGAAGAGTGATGAGGGCAAGAGCTACAGTAATACAGAGAGGGCACAGCTCTTCTCATCCTGTGTCTTATCTCATCCAGGATACTGGAAAGTCCCAGAGGACCAAAACTAAAAGAAATTAACTCAAGATCTGGAAAAATGTCATTTTACTGGCTCTCATCTGTAGAGAGAGGAAGTCCTTCAACTCGGAGGCAAATACTGTAAAAGATAGGACCAAGGAGATGGACTAAAGGGTACTCTTGTAAAAAGAAGGCTGTGAACCCAGCAATCAGGAAAATCTGTTGATGCTCTCAAGTTTGAGATGCTCTTCAGAACAGAAATCCATACAAACATCTACAACATAATCCCCAACCTCAAGAGAAAGGTAAAGAAAGGTAAGACTGTGGGGTATAATACGACCTACTTGTGTTGTATTTATGTTTAAATTTCTCCAAACCATCAAAATGATCTTTACGTATTCACTCCACCCACTCTCACTATCACCGTCTCCAGCAGGAGTGCCACCTGATCACACGGGCACTGGGCTAGGAGAGGTGCTTGTCTCTTGTATTGCCCTACTTACCGAAGGAGTAGGGTGCATGCCACCATGCACAAGAAGAGGTCAGAGGACAACTTAAAAAAAAATTGGTTTTCTTCTACCACATGAATCCAGGAAATTGAATTCAGATCATCAGACTTGGCAACAAGCAGTTTTAACCAATAAGTCATCTCACTGGCCCTATGGAAGCTGCTTACTGTGAAGCCCAAAATGGACACTATAACAAGCATGGAAGTAAAATCAGAGACCACTAGGCTGTACATTGTAAATGGAACACAGTCATTAGGTACGAGGTTATGTTGTTGTTCTGGTTTAAGACTGGTGCTTTGGAGACATCTCACCAGGTAGCTCAGGTTGGCCTTGAACTCAATCCTTCTGCTTGAGTATTGAGATACCAGGCAGACAATACCACCCTTTGTTTGCTTGTTTAAAAACCCTGTACTAATGACAGAGTAGCTTCCTATCCCCTTTTTGTTTTAAAAGTCTTCAGTAAAGATGAGTATTTTAATTCATCCATTCAAATTAAAAAATGTTTTATAAGAGCAAAATTTCATTCTCTGTAAGTTTCAGACACATTAACAGATGTTCCAAATATGGCAACATGTAGAAGATTTATCTTAAAATCCCCTCCAACAAAGAACAGAGCATGTACTCCTCAAGCTTCAACAGAAATTTCGAAGATCACTGACCTGGTCCTCCTCTTCATCCTCATCCTCAGCCAGTCGCTGCCTGCCCACTTCATAAAGCCTGCAGACCGTGTCCATGTTCAGGGCATCCATACTGCCTTGATTCTGGAACGGAAAAACCGTTCTAAAATAAGCAATGAGTCAGAGAGCCACTATCCATACCTCAGCTGACAGGTGCCCTTTCCCTTGACCTTGAAATATCAAAGCTTCCAATATCTACAATTATTTGGAGGACTCTGAAAATGGTATACTTAGGACAAGAGATGGGATGGGAAAGCTTAGGCAGTGGTAGCTGTGAGCCACTACCCTAAAACAGGTTTATTTTACTCTGTGAGACACAAAGATTCCTCTAAGAAAGGAAGGACAGTTTGAGTCCAGAAGCTAGGAATTTATAAAGGTTTTTTTTTTTTACTGTTTCTCTTAGATGATACATCTATCTCCCAAGTCCTATTAATTGAGTACATTATCGGTAATATACCATCAAGAATATTACTTTCCTTAGGATGCATCTGAGGTCAAATAAGATATTTGAATATAATTTGGAAATTATCTTAAATACCAGAACAATAGAAGAGTCTCTGTGAGCCTCCCTTACCTCAATAACAGCAAGATAGCAATCTTTGGTGTCCGTACACAGGTCAAATATATTCCGTTTCACATCAATAGTTGCTGAAAAATAGAATGAGACTGAAACTTAAGTTACTGCTATGGCCTAAAAAAACTTTTTGTTTCCAGGAATTAATTAAAGGCTAATATTGGGGACTAGGTAGATGGCTCAGTGGAGAGCATCCTTGCAGAGGACCCAAATTCAAACCTCAGCATCCATGTTAGATGGTTCACAACCACCCATAACTAACTCCAGGGGATCTGATGACTCTGGCCACTATGGGCACCTACACTCACATGCACATACCTGCACATAGACAGACAGACACACACACACACAAATATTTAAAGGTCAATATTCATAGATATTTCTATGATTTTTGTACTTGTCAATAAGAAGCCATCCTGGAAAATGAATGATCTTAAGGAAAGATACCAAGACAGGAAGGAAACAATGATCAAATGTCTGCCCTTTCAAGCTTACCTATAGGCTTATAATCAGTTGCATTAAATGTTCGGAAGGACGACCCAAAAGGGCTTTTCATCCTCTCTTCCAGTAAGTCATCTTCATCATCTGCCTGCAACATTGCTGATTGAGGGGAGGGAGAATAAACAAACATTAAGAATCAGAGACACTACTGAACCACAAGTGCAGAAAACTACAAAGATCAACCAAGAATTTAGTGAGTATAATTGCAAAGAAACTTATTCTCCATCTACTTAGTTCTTCTCCAGCTATCCTCATTCCATATCTAACCCACTGCTGCAAACAATACTCTCAATCCCTCAGTAAGTATTGAGGCTGAAGTTTTATAATATCCCAAGAAAACAAATATAATGGTTTTTAATTTAACATTATGGAAATTTCTGCATATTTCTTTTTGTTGTTGTTGTTGTTTTTCAAGACAGAGTTTCTCTGTGAAGTCCTGGCTGTCCTGAAACTCACTTTGTAGACCAGGCTGGCCTGGAACTCAGAAATCTGCCTGCCTCTACCTCCTGAGTGTGGGATTAAAGATGTGGGCCACCATGCAGGGCTCACATATTCTTTCTATACAAATTTATTATCCTCAAAATTAGTTGTCTTTTATCCTAATCAACAAATTTTTTATCTTCTCTTTTGTTACCATTTGTTCTATTTCTTTTAACTTTTAATTTTCAATTGATTTTCAAAAGTGAAAAGTATTTCTAAAATTACACCAAATTATGTGAGAGTATACAATATGAGAAAGAGGATGAAGTAAAGGCTTATTACCTCCATACATCACTGTCCCAGTGTGGTTAAACACCACACGACATTGATCCAGAGCAGGAACAGTGTGTAAAAGATGGAAAGTTCGAAGGTCCCACTAGGAGGAGTCTGGTTAAGGGAAACTATTTTATACAAAATTTGAGAGATCTTGTATTACTAGAATAGGACTGAACCATGCTTAGCAAGCACTCTGCCAACTAAGCTGCATCCTAGTCCAAAGGCTCTTCTCTAACGTGATGCATTCTCTGAAGTATCACTTCTTCCAATTAAATGTGAAGTACTGAGACTTCAATGTCAACACATATTTCTGACAGATATTCCAGCAAATAATCCCATATACATAAACAAATAATTCCATATACATAAACTACATGAACTCCCTTCCTCCCAAAAGTAACAGTTCATTCACCCCTTCTAGCAACTGATTTCTACAAAGCAAAAGTAAAGTAGCCCAAAATAGTTCTGTCTAACAAATCAGGTGACAAATGGAAAGATATACAATCTCTTGTAAGGATACAATCTCTGTATTGATGATGACCTCCAGCCCATTTGGATGAAAAACACCACTGATATTCATGTTGAACTTGTCAAACTTGTGGATGGCCTGTGCAGAGCGGACATCCCAGAGGACGCCATCATTTAAGACAAGATCATCTGTAGGATTAAAGGTGGCACAATTCCTCTTGTAGTTGTTGGCAAGATCTGGGTTAAACAGAGTCAACAGCTTGTTGCCAGTCTGAATATCATAAATCTTTAGAGAAGAAGGGGCGGGAAGAGAAAAATCAGACCAATCTACGCAGTGACAGGTTTAAAGAGAGACTGTGAAGCGCCTCTCCATGTTCCCAAACCCCAATTACAAAGGCCCTGACACTGTTCGACTGAAATGCTCGAAAGCACACCCTGAGCAAAGGCAAAGCACACCAGCTGTCATCTGAGCTTCGAAAAATCCCTTTCCCACAAGAAAATGAGAAGTCAACCAAATTAAGGATGTAAGATAACAAAAAACCTTTTTCTTCAGTTTTGAAGAAACAGAAAATGTTTCCAAAGTTAAACTTGACAAGTTGTCATCAAAGATCAATGACTAACCATAAATACTACCCAAAGTTAGATACTTCAAGTTTTTTGTTTTTTTTCTTAAAATTTCAGAGTATATTTTGGCTCCATCACACTAAAACGTTCTAAAGTCTACAATTTGCAACCAATGCACAGATGAGATCTTTCCAATCAATTAAGACATTGTAGTATTTTTTAAGTGAACTGTTCAATACTTTTCGCATACTGAACATGCCCATTCGGAAGCAGAAATCACATATACATGCACATATATAGAAATATACATACATCCCACATACCCCTCAAACACTAGAGTTACTTGTTTTCTTTTTTTTTTTTTTTTTTGGTTTTTTCGAGACAGGGTTTCTCTGTGGTTTTGGAGCCTGTCCTGGAACTAGCTCTTGTAGACCAGGCTGGTCTCGAACTCGCAGAGATCCGCCTGCCTTTGCCTCCCAAGTGCTGGGATTAAAGGCCTGCACCACCACTGCCCGGCTAGAGTTACTTGTTTTCTACAAGTTTCCCTGGTGGTCCCTTCCAGCACCTTCTCACAATAGTAAACACACCCCAATTCCTCTTCCATTGATTAATTTTGCCTGGCTTTGACCCTTATACAACTTATAGAACATAGAATATACTTCCTGAATGCAGTTGATGTGTGCTATCTTTTTATTCATTTTTACTTTATTACTACTGTTTTTTGAGGCAGGGTCTCATTATAGAGCCCTGGCTAGCCTGGAGCATGTCATATATATATATATATTGAGCTCTATATTTTTCTCTGCTTCCCTCCCTGCCTTTCCCCTCCCCTTCAGCCCTATCCTGAGGTCCCCATGCTCCCAATTTACTCAGGAGATCTTGTCTTTTTCTACTTCCCAACATTGTAATATTTCCAGTTTTAAAAGGGTAGATCTTCCTCAGCCTGTGGTGGTGGCACACACCTTTATCTAATTCCAGAACTCAGGAGGCAGAGACAGGTTGATCTCTGTGAGTTCGAGGCCAGCCTGATCTACAGAGTGAGTTCCAGGACAGACTCCAAAGCTACAGAGAAACCCTGTCTCCAAAAAAAAAAACAAACAAACAAAAAGATCCCTCTCTGACACCATAACAAGCCCAGAGCATGGACAAGACATCCATCCTGCTTTCTTCAAAATCAGGAAAGTTGGAGGAAAGATTCTTGGCTTTAAACATTAGTAAGACATTACATGAATCCTGACTAGGTCCTGGTTTAAAAACAAAAACCCATGTAAAGCATAAGATAACCAGGCTATAATTCACAGCCCAAGAAGAGCTAGGTAACAAAGAGGACCCTAAGTGGGACACATGAATATCCCTGGGAAGGGGAAATAGATGAGAGCTCCTGAGTAATTGGGTGTTGGGGAAAACTAGGGTGGGGAGGGGGAGAGAAGGAGAGAGGGAAAAATGAGGGATCAGGTTAGTCAAGTGGGGAGTGGGATCTGGAGGGGGAGAGTAATGAAAGAGATATGTTGATAGAGGGGGCCATATTGGGGTTAGGGAGAAAACTAGTGCCAGGAAAACTCCCAGAAATCTACCCCCAGCTAAGACTCCTAGCAATAGTAGAGAGGGTGCCTGAACAGACCTTCTCCTATAATCTGATTGGAGACTAACCTAATTGTCAACAGAGAGCATTCATTCAGAAACTGATGGAAGCAGATGCAGAGATCCATAGCCAAGCACTGGACCTAGGTCCTGGAGTACAGTTGACAAGAGGGAGGAAGGATTAAGGATTATATGAGTAAGGGAGGCGGGGTGTCAAGATCACGACAGAGAAACCCAGAGACAGCTGACCCAAGCTGGGGGAAGCTGATAGTCTCTAGACTGGCAGTTAGGGAGCCTGCATGGGACTGACTTAGGCCCTCTGCATGTGGATGACAGTTAGGTAACTTGGTCTGTTTGTATGACCCTTAGCAGTGGGATCTGACCCTGGGGCATGAGCTGTCTTTTTGGAACCTATTCTCCATGCAGGGAGCTTGGTTCTGCCTCACCATAATATGACATGCTTTGTTGACTCCTATGGGAGGCCTGCCCCTTTCTGAACAGAGGAGGAATAAATGGGAGGATAGATGGGAGGTGGAAGGAGGGAATGGGAAGAGAGGCAGTAGAGGAAACTGCGGTTGATATGTAAAATAAAAGAAAAAAATTAATAAAAAGCCTGCTTACTCCAAAATTAAAAACATAAACAAATACAAAACCCCTTTGAAAACAAGTTCATCAAGGACAATTAAGAAAACTGAGTGTGAACCGAATAGTAGCTATGTGGGAATTATTTTAAAATTTATTATACAACAAAGCATCTTTATTGTTAGAAGATAAATATAAAAGATAAAAATTTCATAATGTGTCTATAACCCCCTTTCAAATGATTTTTTAAAAAGTAATTTACGCCGGGCGGTGGTGGCACACATCTTTAATCCCAGCACTTGGGAGGCAGAGGCAGGTGGATCTCTGTGAGTTCAAAACTAGCCTGGTCTACAAGAGCTAGTTCCAGGACAGGCTCCAAAACCACAGAGAAACTCTGTCTCAAAAAAAAAAAAAAAAAAAAAAAGTAATTTATATGGAAAATACTGCAAAATATTAAAATGACGAATCCAGGTAACAAACATATGTTTTTTCCTTTTTTACAATTTTCCGTATACTTTTGTTTCCAAAGGGAGAAATCCTCTGTGATTTACTGCCTTATAACTTCCCCAATCTCCTAGTTCTCCAGTTACCTGCATGACAGTCACACTTCCTTTAGGGTTCTACTTAAACACTATCCTATCTTGCTCTGTAACTCTTAACTACCTAACACATTTATTTTATTTATCGTCTCTCCAACAAGGCTCCCTAAAGGCAGAGGTTATATTTCATCTAACATGAGGTAAGAAATCAATAAACATCTGTTCTTAGCTGGGTGTGGTTAGCCGACACCTATAAACCTACAACTCAGTAGGCTGAGGCAGAAGGATTCTAAATTCAAGACTAGGCAAGTCTACATAAAGAAATGCTCTATTGAGAAAAAGAAAAAAAAGGAAGAAAGGGAGGGAGGGAGGGAGGGGAGGGAGGGGGGAGGGAGGGAGGGGGGG
>JABTXL010021398.1:0-21305 GCA_025134845.1 Neodon shergylaensis
ATCAATGAAATTACATTATAGATCAGACTAATAAGATTTTTTTTTTTAGCTGTTCTTGCCATAGGAAGCAGGTGATGATTGGATGGTGGGCATGTCCATTCTTCACTATAATAACCTTTTCACATAAATCCTATACTTTCATGATGGATACCTTAAATGTACATGCTAGTTTTTTTAGCAGGGGAGGTTTGGTTTTGGTTTTTCAAGACAGCGTTTGTCTATGCAGCCCTGGCTGTCCCAGAACTTGCTTTGTAGACCAGGTTGCCCTCGAACCCACAGAGGTCTGTCTGCCTCTGATACACAAGTGCTTGAATTAAAGGCATGCACCACCACCATCTGGCACTAAAATTTATTTTTAAAAACAGGCTGAATCCCTTTCTCTAAGCCTCAGGAGCCTACAAAGACAAGATGATCCTAAGACTCAATCCTTGGAATGCAGATACAGAAGAGCCAACCATCCACCAACAAGAAGGCCACAAGGAGCATGGAGACCAAGGGCTCTACCTTAATGTGCAGACAAGGAATGAACTTATTAACACTTCTAGAACGATCCATTGAGGAATGAAACTAAATGATAGGAAAAGAGCCCCTCAAAGCCAGGTGTGAGGGACATAATCTATAATCCCACATTCTGGAGAGGTCAGCCTGGCTGCAGTGAGACCATGTTCTAATCCTTCCCTCCACCAAAGGATCCTCAAAACAAAAATACATCATGCCATCTGATAAAAGTTAAAATGAGTAAATAACTCTTAAGGCCTAGTGTTTGTTCAAGAAGCTAGGAAAAGGGGCCAGTAAAATGTCTCAGCGGGAAGGTCCCTGCCACCAATCCTATCAACTTGAGTTCTACCCAGGAGCCTAATGGTGGAGAGAACCAGATCCACAAATTGTCCTCCTCTGACCACACACTCTGGAAAGCATGCTCTCTCCCTAAACATAATTTGAACTTTTTTAAAAGATGTATATATGGATGTTTTGCCTGTATGTATACCTGTGCAACACATGGGTCTAGTGCCCGAGTAGGTTAATAGGGCATCAGATCTCCTGGTTCTGGAATAACAGATGGTTGTGAGCTGTCATACAGGTGCTAGCAATCAAACCAGGTCCTGCAAGAGCAAGTGCACTTAACCACTGAACCATCTCTGCCAGCCCCTTAAGTTTTTTTTTAATAAAAAGGCTGTAGAGATATTTTCATGAGGTTCCCAGGAACGTGGGCAAGCCCTGAAACACCTAGACTCTGGCATGTCTGTGTGGAAAGGGGTGCGCACAAACACCTCGCCAAGGTACCCAAAAGAATTCTAGGGCGAGGTGAGGAAGGAAAAGTCCATGTTCCCAAATCTTCACTCTCTGCAAGGTCCCTTATGAAAAACAGTGAAAGGAAAACAGCACTGACACAAGAATGTCCTTCAAATAAAAGAAAGAGATGGCCTTGGGGTAGAGAAGACAAAATCGGTATTCCGCATGATCCAAATGGATACAAACATGGCCCAGCATGGCAAGGATTTGGAAAACACAATGGAGTGGTCACAGAATGAGAAGTTGAGACTTGAACCTGAACAGACCATACCCCAGCAGCTTCTCGGGAGGTAAAAATTCCAGAAGGAAGGCAGTGTCTACTCCCCCAGAGCCACACATAGCACCTGTCTCTACCAGACTCCTGCAGACACCTACTGAATCTCCTCCAGGGCTTGCATTATAGGCATGCCAACAATGCCAGGCCCACTTCCCTGAGAACCTCCCTAGGAAGCTTCAATCCCTCTACCTCACTGCAAAAAAAAAAAAAAGAAGCCAACATTTAACTCCGCATCACATCTAAGGACTGCTCTGCTCCCCAAGGATCACAGCAGCCAACGGTCAGGTGACAGGACGCCTTTTATCTACCTGCCTTCGCCTTTTCTCAGCCCCAGATGTTGCAGTGACCCAATCCGCAGCCTCTGGTCAGGAGCTCCCATTCTGAATGCTGTACGCGGCAAAGGCATTCTTTCCAGTGTTTTGACCTATTGTTGCCTTACAACATCCAGGCTTGGGAGCAAGGGATCTACAGAAGCAAAGACACAAAGACCCTGACGACAACATGCCTCTCTCTCACGGACTAGGGTTCTCTATCTGGAGCTGTATCCCTGCAGGACCCAGGGCCTATGCAAAGTCACATGGCAGCCCACAGAGTGTGGGTCTCTATGGCTTTCACTATACCCTAAAAAGACTCCATAAGTTCAGGAAGAGTTCCTCCAGGCAATCAGAATAAAGCTTGTAACAGTAATACTTATGAGGAGTTTAGCACAATCAGTCTGCTCCACAGACAGCCACTACGAATAGCAATATCCACGATGGACAACCCTGAAAACAATGTCTCTCAACCCAGAGTCCAAGCAGAAAAAGCCACGCTTTGTCATGTATATGTCAATATTTACACCTAGGTTATAGTGACAATATTATTATAACATACAGAATTAAAACTTTCCAGATTACTTTGCTTTGAGAGAAGAAATTTTCAGAATGGCAAAAGGAGGGTATACTGTTACCAAATACAAAATGAGAGGGTTTATATTCAAATTAAGAATGGAAAACCTGAAGCTGGGTGTGGTGGCACAGTCTGTAAAGCTAGCAAAAGAATTGGGAACTTGGGGCCAATCTTAGCCACACAGTACCACTATGTTAGGTGACTAGGACAAACTGGGGATCTGGGATGACCATGCTGCCCCACATAAAAACCAGGCATCCTTGGCTGAACCAGCACCTGGTGTCACAGTGTAGAAGCTGAGGGCAATGTGCATTATTAACTATGTCACTGCTGCCCAGGACGCGCCTCCCCCCCCCCCGCTTCCAGAGAAACACACTTTAACTGTCCCTGTCAGAATTAAGACCCAATATAGAACTTAAAGTGTTTTTCATAACCAAAATGTATCATCTCAATACAAGCAAGCAAGGACTATGCTAAGGTATCTAGAAGTGGGGATGTGCACAGTTCTATCAAAACAGCAAAGTCCAAGCCCTAGAAAAAGTCGGAGCATGGAACAGGCTCCTTGCCGCAAGTAACACTTAAACCCGTCTATCACCATGTGGGTGTCCCTGCTGCTCTGTCAAGACTCCTTCCATTTTTCTTTGCATTTAATGGGTAGAGGTTTAGAAACATCACAGAATAAAAAAGCCCAGATATCTTCGCTCTTCTGGTGATTAAATGCACATTAGCACATCTATGTGTCATTTACTGTTATAAAGCATGAGCAGAAGCTGGAAGTGTCATCTGGATTGTTGGGACACGGTCACTGGTAGCGGCTCTCTGCTTTCATTCACTGCCCCCCATCATGGATTAAGTACACAGCCCTGTGAATGAAGGCAGTTGTCAGGGTTAGAGTAGGGGGTAAGAAGGTTTCTCTATTTTATCTGTGATCGGAAGAAGTTTTATTTTCACTACCTGGCTTATATTCCTCCCTTTCTATGGAGATATTGTACTGGTTAAAAACAGGGATTCAGTTCTTTAGAATATGCAATCTAGCCACCTCTTGACATAAAGCAGGCCCTGGAGGAACAGGCCTGAGTAAAAATGGGACACTAGTGATTAACAGTACTGTAGCCCTTCTTAGTAAGCCCCTCCTTCAAGACCAGTTTTTGATTAATCTGTCTGGAAGTGTTTTTAAATCTTGTGTTTTGATAAAGTATTTTTTATTTAAAAACAAAAAACAAATGAAGTGACCCTTTCTTACATGTGGACTGACCCCGCCTCCTGCATCATTAACTGAAGGGAGGAATAATTTGTCTCTAAGACCTCACTATTGATATTTTGCTAAAATGTCTCTGGATCCTTCTTACCTGGCTCTCAGGTCTTAGTCGGGAGCTAACCCACAGAATCACCTTTAAATATGATAAACAGCAGATAACCCCACCAAAAACTTCCTCATATAACTCTTAAGAGCACTTGCTGAAAGTCTCTGCTAAGACAATCAGCTGTCTGCCTTCAGTACCACCAGCACATGAGAGAGATCTATCCCAAAGAAAATGGACTCCTATCAGCGGTGAAGGCACCGCACACATGACAGGGGTATCTTATTTGTATGCTTTAAAATCTGCCACCCACCTCTTCTACCAGGAAACATGATCATAAACATAAGGTCCTCTGAGGAAGAAGCTTGGCATTTGCTTGGCCTGGGCCATCACAACACTTCTTTCTGTCAGCAGAGTAAGTGATGTGTGTGTTCTTGCTGCTCAGCAGTAACAGCATATGGCTGCAGAGCATTTGAAAATGAGAGCTAATTTTTATTTTAATTAAATGTGAACATCCCTCTGTGATTAGTGCCTGTCATTATTAGACACAATACCTATCACGCCTGTGAGAATGGTGGGTATGTTCGCTAAAGGAGACAGGGATCACTCCTCACTCAGGCAGGGCAGCAATACAAAGAACCAAGACCACAGCTGGCAGAGTCTGCCAACAGTGGCCCTCTCAGCAAGGCTGAGATATGTCAGAGTGCGGTGGTGGCGTCTGCCCAGTCTTAAAGCTCTGGTTGGTGTATTTGGGATCATTAGCAATGGCAGAAGACAGTTTCAGAGATCCATTAGCAGGAAATCACCACACAAGCTAGAGCTTGTTCTTCAAACTTTGAACAAGAAGTGGGGAGGAATGAACGAAACAGATGCACTTGTACCTCAGCCTTTAGGGGGACTAGGCCAAAAGACTGGAAAGGACTCCCACAAAAGGCCCTCAGTTTGTATGCAACAGGCGCAAAGGCACAGCAGCCTGGGAGGAACGGCTTCTCACTGATTCCAGCCTGAGCCTCTACTGACAGCTATGCTTTGGCCTTCCTAAGGCCAATCAATCCTTTAAAGAAGGAATTCAAAAGCTATAAGCTCATACCTATTTTGTAAATAAGTTTTATTAGAACACAGTCATAAACATACATTTGGCCTGTGACTGCTTTCTCATTATTACAGCAGAGCTGAGTTTCTGTTATAGAGACCATAAGACCCAGGAAGCGAAAAAAGCAGTAAGTTTGCTCTGACAGAAAAATTTTACATGCCTTTGGTTAAAAGGAAAGAGGTGGGAGCCATCTGGAATGATGTACAAAGTCTAATAGGAGAACAGGGGTTACTGACGCCATACTGCTGCTCCTCAAGGGACCAGACTGCTGAATCAGCAGAACCCAAGCACAGCTATCTTCTGGCCTGGGTTGATACAAGAAGAGGGTCCTGGCCCGCTCATCCCAAACTCTGCCCTATACTTACTGTCGCCCAGGATCAGTTCCACTTCCTCATCTGCATCAGAGTCTTCATCTTCCCCTTCCTCTCCCTCCTCTAGAAGGTTTGCTAACTCCTCATCCGAAGGAGAGAAGTCGTTGTCTCCATCCTCTCCTGCATTCTCATTGTTGTCATCCTCCTCCAGTTCTGCCTCCAGCAACTGATCAGTGTCAAGTTCATCTAAATCATCGGTGTCGTCATCATCTTCATCATCATCCTCTTCCTCCTGCTCTTCCTCTTCCTGGTGAGAGAGCATGAAGTCCATAAGGACAATCACAAAGGCTTAAACCCTTACGGGCCATGTGGTGATTCCTATCCTGGAGAATATGGGGTGTACAGAGGAATAAACTGTTATCCATGATGACTGGGACAGGCACACATGTTCAAGACATTTGAAAGCCCCCTCAGCAAGGATTACGGATCCCTCCACAAGGGAATACTGGTCATACAGCCCTTATGCAAAGAAATAGAAAACCTGTCTAAAACTACCAATAACCTTCAAAGACCAGAGGGATTCTTCTGCCTCCTCCATCAACCAAAGTGAGGGAACTTAACTCAGACACTGGAATGAAAGGTTTGCACAGAAATCTGAAGTCCCATGTTCTAGTAAACAAAGAACACAGCTGCTGAAGTGCCAGCTCCTAAAGCCCTGCGCTTATGTATTCCATCCTACATAACGGGCAGATCCCTTGTAGAGCTATTAAGCACTCAATGTGAACGTTTCAACAAATGAGGCACACAAGACAGAGTATACAAATAACTACTTATTACAAAGCAATAAATCAATCAATAAATAATGTGCCAGAAAAACAGTGAAATATTTCCTCTAGGTATCCCGGACTAAATATCCTGCTGCTCACATAAAAAATAAGCACACTGCTGACAAGGCCCTGGATTCAAAAAAAAAAAAAAAAACCCACAGCTACGATATAAGCCAGACTTGTCAACAACTTGCTTCTAGACCTGATCATTTGGAACAACCATTAAAGACTTTTTAACACACATAGGTGTGTGTGTTTTTTTGCTGTCAGTACAGGTGGGCACACATGCGACAGTACACATGTGGAGGTCAGAAAATAACTTCCAGTGTTGATCCCTCTCTTCCATCTTGTTTTTAAGTCAGGATCTCTTGTTCTTCAGCCACAGTATCTAGCATGGTCTCCAAGTTTCTGGGGATTCTCCTGTCTCACCTCGCCGTCACTCTAGAAGTTTTTGGGATTACAACTGCTTGCTACCATAACCAGCTTTGTGTGGGTTCTGGGGGTTCAAGCTCAGGTTCATACTTGTGTGGCAAGCACATTACTCACTCAGCCATTTCCCAACCCATAGAGACTCGCTGATAAGCTGCTGGATGTAGTGTGTGTGTGTGCATGTGTGAGACACATGCTGTGTCACAGGTCGGTATGCCCAGCTTACCAGTCTAAAATTTAAATTTGAAACCTGGATCATGGAGCAAAGGCTCACAGACCTATCCAAATGGTACAGCAGAATCTAAGGAAGCAACATTTAGAGCAATCACTGGGAGTCAAAGCCCTCAGAAAGCCCCTCTCTTGTCTATGTAAATAAGGTTGACACTGGATCTAATGTAAAGTGTTGGCCATTGTTGTTCTAAGTCTTCACTGAGGATTTAAGACACTTTAGAGGAACTGAGAACGAGGCCATTTTAAAGGCTACTAATAAGTTTTAGAACAAAATGAAGTAAACTTTTCTCTCTGAATTCATCTCAAGTCAATTTCATGATGATCTGAAGTCCCAATGCTTCCTGACAGATCAAAGGCAAAAACTCCCTCCTTTGGCCTCTGACCCTAAATGTGACTTTGGCAAGCTTCCTGCTGTGGGCCTGAATCCACCTTGAAAGCCTGTTCCCACAGACATGTTTGTCACATCCCTGCCTCAGATACCTTCACACTTCCTCCACTGCTGCTCACTTCTTATGCAAAGAGACTGAGCTCCCCACACCTAACAATTTCTCATTAGTACTCAAGTTCCATGTGCCTTCTGCCTATCCACTGCTAAAGAGGTAATAAAGCCGTCTCTGCCCTGACACTCAGCTGCCACTACACCACTTGCTCGCTTAATCTTCACCTCACACAGGGACAACTGGCTTCTGCCGGTATCACTCCACAGTGTACAGTGTCTCTGGAATGAGGCTGCCTCCACTAAGCTCAAACTCTATTAACATGAAGATCAACTGTGGGGTGGTTTTTAAGTGGTATTTTATTTGTTTTTGGTTTTTTGAGACAAGGTCTCATTAAGTAGCCCTGGCAGTCCTGGAACTTACTATGTAAACTAGCCTGACCTTAAACTCACAAAGATCTGCCTGCCTCTGCCTCTCCAATGCTGGAATTAAAGTTCTGCACCACCATATCTGGCAAATTTAAGTGTATATCTGTTTGTTTCCTTTGTTTAATGTATGAGTCATGTATCTAAGCTGTTGGTAAGTGCTTAATGTACATACAATGTTCAGTGAGTGAGTTTGTTGTTCTTTTTATAAGCACAGAACACTGTGCAGAGTATCAAAACCTAAACAGTCACCATCAAGCTCCTCTGTAGTAAATGTCACCAGTTAATGCTGGCATTTAAATCTGCAGTAAATGTCACTAGCCAAATGTTAGCTTCCAAACTGTATTATTAGCCTGATCCTTGTTTTTTGTTCCCCTAATCATATTTTTTTATTATTTCTGCCTGCATATATCACACATAAAGAAATTAAAAACTCACATAGTTTTACAACCAAACTCTGGCTGCTTCTAACAACAGCCTTCGTCCGTCTTCTCTCAGTTACAGGTCAAAATCCGAAATTTACTTAAAATTCTCTCGCTTCCTTGGCTCTACTTCTAGTTAACTTATTTCTCAAAAACTGGGGTCTCCAACACCTCCCCCTCCCCACGTACTGCCCTCAACTGCTGCACCATCCCGCTACCCACTGGGCTCCAGTATGTATGGTCTATTCCCTTTCATAAGCTAAACATCCCAAAGGCTCTGCGACACATCCTATAATACAGAACTGCAAAAACCAGCAATGGCCATTTACTGCAAATCTATCAAATGCCAACTTTTCTGAATCTCAATTTCTTATTAAATGAAGTGCTCAGATTAAATCAGGTCTATGTGACATGTGTGACCATCAGAATCATCTGAGAAATAATTTTGCAAAACACACACTGCCCAACCTCCAGCAAGGATGCAGAATGGTAAGTCAGTTTTTCTGCTGTTTTTTGAGGCAGATCTCACTATGTAGCCCTAGCCCTGGCTGAGCTGGAAGTCACTATAGTTCAATGGAACTCGAGAGATCCAACTGAGTGCTGGGACTAAAGGCGTGTACCGCCACATCCAGGAAGGAGATTTTTACTAGACGAAGTTTACAGAAGTAGAATTGTGATATGAACCCCTAATTAAGAACCATGTAAAGATGCCAGCTAAAGAACTCACAGCTCTCAAGCTCCACTTTTCTACCCACCTCACTTTCCCAAGGACAGAATCACGGAAGGGAGTCCAGGCAATCCCATTAGCCACCTGTGCTATATATCAAACTGCCTGATTCTTCAGGATTCGTGCAAAATTTTCACATGTGTACTTATTTAGTGTGTAGCATTTGTTCATAGATAATTCAAAATTTCTTCCTGAATATCTGTTTTTCAAGAGAAATGGCCATTAGCCTTTATTTCCTTCTAAAATAAATCAGTCAGAAAACCAAAGTTCTGGCCATCCTTTAAGAGCAGTTAATCTAAAAACAAGGATAGTGTTAAAGATGTAATGAATTCAGATGCAGTCCTACTGTCCGACACTTAATGTGTCATATCTACGTACCTCACACTTCTACTTCTTTAGCACCTAGAAGACGACAGGTTTCTTCAGGGTCAAATACATGGTCTTTCCTTACAAGCAGAATTTAACTCAAGTACATTTTTTTTTCTTTTTAAGGAAAGAAAAAAAGACCCTTTCAGGAGTAACTAATTCACCTCTGGCCAGGGGTACAGATGGTGGGAACTAACCATGTGCTGCTGGGCAGTGGAGAACACAGAGGAAGCACAGCAGACAGTGTCTCCCAGAGTCAAACAGTGGAAAAAAGAAAATATATTCCCTTGTTCAGAGTGCTCTTTATAAATTTAAGGTTAACAGTAATTAACTCAACTACTGACTTTTCAAAATCTAGGAATAATGAGCAATTATTAGTCTTTGGCTTCATAATTTTCCTAAAAAGACAACAACAAAGTTGACTAAATTTTTAAATACACAGACATCAAGCTTTGAATGAATGGTACTAACTCTCGCAGGCTCACTGCTGCTATCAGAGTAGCTTCCTCAGTACCAACCATGCAAGGTTAAATCTTCTGTACATTTCATTCATCAAAATTATGTACAAATTCATCTCTTCTGTTAAATATCCACACTTATTCAAGTCTAAGGGTAAAGGGCAACTTTTTCATTCCCATATTACTTGTATATACGAGTCTGTGGGAGTCTCTTCTCTCCTGCCACATGGTTTTGGGTATTGAATTCAGGTCATCATTAATCTCCCAATAACTACCATCTTATATAATAGGTACTTTATGGCAGACTATTTTAGTAAATGGCAACTGACCACTCATTACCCTGAGCTTGTTTTGCTAAGGTGAAAAGGCAAATTCAAAGGTGTTGGTCACAGGTGCTTGCATTCCTAAGCCACATGACACACCCAAACCATCTGAGAAGACCAAAGAGCAGGTAGCAAGACCAGGACAAAATTTTGAATAGCAAATAATTCATATGAAAATGAAAAGTCTAGTTTTAAAAATCAGGTGAAGCATATAAACCAATGTGTGCATTTAAAAAACTCAAGGAGGCATAAAGAAAGGAAGTGAGGAGAGATCCAATGGGAACAGTAAATGTATCAGACTATCACAAGAGTCTAGAAATAATGTCAACCAACACAATAATATTGCACTATCCCATCCCAAAAATCTCTACATTAAAGCATTCATTCAGTAATGGATGTCTTTCAAACTTGGAATCCAGCAAGTGGTGGATAACCAGAGTGTGGGAGTCGTGTGCAATGAAATTAGCCTAGATCCTGAGAAATCTGAAAGTAGTACTAACTTACCCATGACACACACCTATGCATCGACAACAAAGTCCCGCCAAGCTAGAAAGCTTTTGGACTAGGTACCAGAGGTACTTGCTAAGGTCCACCTAACTACTGGACACTCTAACTACTGGCATCCCTGCAGAGACAGCCTCTATTTTCCTTCAGAATCAGAAATTCAGAAGCCCTTACCAACAACCTATGCTCATCCCAGTATCTTTCTCAATTATTCACAAGTTAAGCAGAATCACAGAAAGAGAATTGGTCTTTTTTGTAACATAGACTGCCTGGAGAGTGGAGAGAAGAATGCAGTATCTTAGGTTAAGGTGCTACTTCATGATGGTCCCTTGCTTCCAAAGCCCGCAACCTATCCTTAGTGCCTTTACCTCTCTCACTACCCCCTATACTCATGAATGAAGACAACACAATGAACAGCCTTTTACGTCCCACAGGGTCTTGAGCAACCCTAGCTGCCTTTCAAGCTCCACCTTAAAAGACAAACACCAGAGGGCTGGAGAGGGTGGTTCAATAGCTAAAAGCACTAGCTACTCTTCCAAGGGTCCTGAGTTCAATTCCCAGCAACCACAGATGGCTCATAATCATCTATAATGAGATCTGGCACCCTCTTCTGGCGTGTAGGCATACATGCAGACAGAAAACTGTATACATAATAAATCTTAAAAAAAAAGGACAAAACACCAGGCCTTACTGATGCCAAGTGATGATCCCTAGAGAAGACTACTTACTACCACAACCTTAAACTTCAAAAATATAGAGGGTAGGGATAATGGTGTTAGATGAGAAATTTAAAATACACCTCAAGTTGGCATATATCCCAACCAAAAAGTCTGAGACAATCGGGCAGTGGTGGCGCACGCCTTTAACCCTAGCACTCAGGAGGCAGAGGCAGGTGGATCTCTGGGAGTCCGAGGCCAGCCTGGTCTACAAGAACTAGTTCCAGGACAACTGGGCTACTCACAGAAACCCTGTCTCAAAGAAAGCCTGAGATAGACCTAATAGATAGTTTTAATGACTAAACCCATAGGGGAGTAAGAAAGTCTATGCATACCTACACTATGTACAGATAAATGGTTTGACAACTGCACCTTCTCTATTTACTCAGCAAGAATAAAATATTTATAATTCATTCACTCAACTGCTTTTGGAGGCAGGGTCTCAATATACAACCAAGCCAGTCTCAAACACAATTGTCCTGCCACAACCTCCCAAGTGCCAGAATTACAAGCATGAACCATCATTCCCTGCCACTAAATCTCATCTTATTTCATGACAGGCAGCATGAAAAGTGTCTAAAGCAACAAACTGAAGCAGGAATAAAAGAATGGCACTATTAAGAAACTTGCATTGCCAGATGGTGGTGGCACACACCTTTAATCCCAACACTCAGGAAGCAGAGAGAGGTAGATCTCTATGAGTTCAAGGCCTCCTGGTCTACAGAGCAAAGTCCAGGACAGCTAGAGCTGTTACATAGAGAAACCCTGTCTTAAAAAAAGAAAAAAAAGAAAAAAAAGGAAACTTGCACTAAGCCAGCAAGATAGCTCAGTAATTGAAGACACTGTCTATACAAGCCTAAAGATCTGAGTTCAATCCCCAGAACCTAGATAAAGGTGGAAGGAAAGAACCATTCCACAAAGTTGTTTTCTGACCTCCATATGCACCCTGTGGCACACATACACCCATATATGCCATACCTGTCTCTCTCTCAATACACACATATTAATAATAAATGATTTTTATAAGTTAAGAAAAACTTTTTAAGCCGGGCGGTGGTGGCGCACACCTTTAATCCCAGCACTCGGGAGGCAGAGGCAGGCGGATCTCTGTGAGTTCGAGGCCAGCCTGGTCTACAAGAGCTAGTTCCAGGACAGGAACCAAAAAGCTATGGAGAAACCCTGTCTCGAAAATCCAAAAAAAAAAAAAAAAAAAAAAACTTCAAGAAACTGAACATAGTAGCTGCCATCAGAAATAGACATGCTGGAACCTTGCTGGTAAGCCACAACCAGGTTGAGATACAGATTAATAAAAATGGGTTAAATTAAGGTATAAGAGCTGACCAATAAAGCTAGAGCTAATGGGCCAAACAGTGATTTAATTAATACAGTTTCTGTGTGGTTATTTCTGGGCTGAGCAGCTGGGAATGAACAAGCGGCCTCCTACAACAGTAGCTCATACCTATACTATATTACTGGCACGGGGGTAGAGCCAGGAAAATCAGTCATGCTTGACTTATATGTCAAGTTCAAGGCCAAAAGAAGGGAAGGAGGAAAAAAGGAAGCAACTTATCAGGCCTGGTAGTGAATGCTTATAATCCTGGGACTCTGGAAGAAAGAGTAAGAGGTCAAGGCGATCCCTGGCTATGTAGTGAATTTGGTACCAGTCTGAGCTACATAAGATCCTGCCTAAAATCTAAAGTCAAAATATAAATAAATAAATAAATAAATAAATAAATAAATAAATAAATATTGAAAGAAAAAATGAAACCCACTCAAACCAAACCAAGATATGATAGCTTATACTTATAATCTTAGCATTCAGGAGTTTGCCAAAGAACTGTCACAGATTAAAAGCCAGCTTGAGTTACAGAGACTCAATCTTAAAATTAAGAAAAATAAACACACACACACAAAAAAAAGAAAAACACCAGATATACCACAAGCCTTCAACTCCAGCAGTCAAGGCAGAGGCATGTGGTGAGTTCAAGGCCACCCTAGTCAACATAGTAAGTTCTAAGCTGGCCAAGGCTACAGAGAAAGACCCTATCTCAAAAAGAAGAAGAAAGAAGAAGAAAAGGAAAGAAGAAGAAGAAATAATTCAGTCAAGTGTAGAGAATTGAGTTTCACTTTCAGGCTGTGTTCTGAAGAAAGAGCAGCAGCATATATAAATCAGAACACAGCACTCAAGAAAATACTATTCACCTATGTGACAGAGGAAAGGAGAGTCAGAACTGACACTCGGCCCTCCCTAGGAGAACATCCTACAAAAAAAAAAAAAAGCCTCAGGGTCAAGCTGCTGCTAGATCCTGATGATGACTGTTCCCAGTGATCTCAGCCCTACACTTCACAAGCACCCTTTTTCTTACTCCATTCAAAAACTCCTGAGGACTACCAATCACTCTTGAGAATGCTGGAGTATACACTACCCAAACCAGCAGAAAAGAAGAACACACAAATGGGGTTCTAGACATGTGTTTTAGATTTCTCAACCCAGTGTATCTCACTCAGGTGTCCTGAATCATCCTTCAAGTTCAGACAGTACTCAAAAACACTCTGAGTTAAGGCACAGCTCAGTGGGGTCAGATGCGCATAGGATGGGCTACCTATACAGCCTAACAGTAATATACAGACCTGCATTTCAAAGCAGCACAACAAAATGCCTTTGTTTAGTCAGAACTAAGGTCTGTTAGAGAAAAATGAGTCCTTAGCCCACTATACTCTGAAAACTCTTAGGTTTTGTTTTTTATTTGTTTTGTAAATTTTCTTTTGGGTTTGGTTTTGTTGGTTTTTATTATTTTTTTAACAAGATATGGGCAACTTGGTTAGATCCTATGTCAAGTTTAAGGGGGAGGGACTGGGATGTGCTTATCATATAAAAGGCCCAGTGTTCAATCAATTTCTAGTACCATCTTCCAAACAGCATGCACAAAAGGGAATGAAGGAGAACGAAAAAAAATTGACTTAAATATTCTTGTAAAAGTTAAGTCCATGCTATTTGAAATGGACACTTAAAAAAAAAAAAAAAAAAAAGCCCTGACCAGAGACTGATGATCAAAACAGAAGAGTGATGAGGGCAAGAGCTACAGTAATACAGAGAGGGCACAGCTCTTCTCATCCTGTGTCTTATCTCATCCAGGATACTGGAAAGTCCCAGAGGACCAAAACTAAAAGAAATTAACTCAAGATCTGGAAAAATGTCATTTTACTGGCTCTCATCTGTAGAGAGAGGAAGTCCTTCAACTCGGAGGCAAATACTGTAAAAGATAGGACCAAGGAGATGGACTAAAGGGTACTCTTGTAAAAAGAAGGCTGTGAACCCAGCAATCAGGAAAATCTGTTGATGCTCTCAAGTTTGAGATGCTCTTCAGAACAGAAATCCATACAAACATCTACAACATAATCCCCAACCTCAAGAGAAAGGTAAAGAAAGGTAAGACTGTGGGGTATAATACGACCTACTTGTGTTGTATTTATGTTTAAATTTCTCCAAACCATCAAAATGATCTTTACGTATTCACTCCACCCACTCTCACTATCACCGTCTCCAGCAGGAGTGCCACCTGATCACACGGGCACTGGGCTAGGAGAGGTGCTTGTCTCTTGTATTGCCCTACTTACCGAAGGAGTAGGGTGCATGCCACCATGCACAAGAAGAGGTCAGAGGACAACTTAAAAAAAAATTGGTTTTCTTCTACCACATGAATCCAGGAAATTGAATTCAGATCATCAGACTTGGCAACAAGCAGTTTTAACCAATAAGTCATCTCACTGGCCCTATGGAAGCTGCTTACTGTGAAGCCCAAAATGGACACTATAACAAGCATGGAAGTAAAATCAGAGACCACTAGGCTGTACATTGTAAATGGAACACAGTCATTAGGTACGAGGTTATGTTGTTGTTCTGGTTTAAGACTGGTGCTTTGGAGACATCTCACCAGGTAGCTCAGGTTGGCCTTGAACTCAATCCTTCTGCTTGAGTATTGAGATACCAGGCAGACAATACCACCCTTTGTTTGCTTGTTTAAAAACCCTGTACTAATGACAGAGTAGCTTCCTATCCCCTTTTTGTTTTAAAAGTCTTCAGTAAAGATGAGTATTTTAATTCATCCATTCAAATTAAAAAATGTTTTATAAGAGCAAAATTTCATTCTCTGTAAGTTTCAGACACATTAACAGATGTTCCAAATATGGCAACATGTAGAAGATTTATCTTAAAATCCCCTCCAACAAAGAACAGAGCATGTACTCCTCAAGCTTCAACAGAAATTTCGAAGATCACTGACCTGGTCCTCCTCTTCATCCTCATCCTCAGCCAGTCGCTGCCTGCCCACTTCATAAAGCCTGCAGACCGTGTCCATGTTCAGGGCATCCATACTGCCTTGATTCTGGAACGGAAAAACCGTTCTAAAATAAGCAATGAGTCAGAGAGCCACTATCCATACCTCAGCTGACAGGTGCCCTTTCCCTTGACCTTGAAATATCAAAGCTTCCAATATCTACAATTATTTGGAGGACTCTGAAAATGGTATACTTAGGACAAGAGATGGGATGGGAAAGCTTAGGCAGTGGTAGCTGTGAGCCACTACCCTAAAACAGGTTTATTTTACTCTGTGAGACACAAAGATTCCTCTAAGAAAGGAAGGACAGTTTGAGTCCAGAAGCTAGGAATTTATAAAGGTTTTTTTTTTTTTTACTGTTTCTCTTAGATGATACATCTATCTCCCAAGTCCTATTAATTGAGTACATTATCGGTAATATACCATCAAGAATATTACTTTCCTTAGGATGCATCTGAGGTCAAATAAGATATTTGAATATAATTTGGAAATTATCTTAAATACCAGAACAATAGAAGAGTCTCTGTGAGCCTCCCTTACCTCAATAACAGCAAGATAGCAATCTTTGGTGTCCGTACACAGGTCAAATATATTCCGTTTCACATCAATAGTTGCTGAAAAATAGAATGAGACTGAAACTTAAGTTACTGCTATGGCCTAAAAAAACTTTTTGTTTCCAGGAATTAATTAAAGGCTAATATTGGGGACTAGGTAGATGGCTCAGTGGAGAGCATCCTTGCAGAGGACCCAAATTCAAACCTCAGCATCCATGTTAGATGGTTCACAACCACCCATAACTAACTCCAGGGGATCTGATGACTCTGGCCACTATGGGCACCTACACTCACATGCACATACCTGCACATAGACAGACAGACACACACACACACAAATATTTAAAGGTCAATATTCATAGATATTTCTATGATTTTTGTACTTGTCAATAAGAAGCCATCCTGGAAAATGAATGATCTTAAGGAAAGATACCAAGACAGGAAGGAAACAATGATCAAATGTCTGCCCTTTCAAGCTTACCTATAGGCTTATAATCAGTTGCATTAAATGTTCGGAAGGACGACCCAAAAGGGCTTTTCATCCTCTCTTCCAGTAAGTCATCTTCATCATCTGCCTGCAACATTGCTGATTGAGGGGAGGGAGAATAAACAAACATTAAGAATCAGAGACACTACTGAACCACAAGTGCAGAAAACTACAAAGATCAACCAAGAATTTAGTGAGTATAATTGCAAAGAAACTTATTCTCCATCTACTTAGTTCTTCTCCAGCTATCCTCATTCCATATCTAACCCACTGCTGCAAACAATACTCTCAATCCCTCAGTAAGTATTGAGGCTGAAGTTTTATAATATCCCAAGAAAACAAATATAATGGTTTTTAATTTAACATTATGGAAATTTCTGCATATTTCTTTTTGTTGTTGTTGTTGTTTTTCAAGACAGAGTTTCTCTGTGAAGTCCTGGCTGTCCTGAAACTCACTTTGTAGACCAGGCTGGCCTGGAACTCAGAAATCTGCCTGCCTCTACCTCCTGAGTGTGGGATTAAAGATGTGGGCCACCATGCAGGGCTCACATATTCTTTCTATACAAATTTATTATCCTCAAAATTAGTTGTCTTTTATCCTAATCAACAAATTTTTTATCTTCTCTTTTGTTACCATTTGTTCTATTTCTTTTAACTTTTAATTTTCAATTGATTTTCAAAAGTGAAAAGTATTTCTAAAATTACACCAAATTATGTGAGAGTATACAATATGAGAAAGAGGATGAAGTAAAGGCTTATTACCTCCATACATCACTGTCCCAGTGTGGTTAAACACCACACGACATTGATCCAGAGCAGGAACAGTGTGTAAAAGATGGAAAGTTCGAAGGTCCCACTAGGAGGAGTCTGGTTAAGGGAAACTATTTTATACAAAATTTGAGAGATCTTGTATTACTAGAATAGGACTGAACCATGCTTAGCAAGCACTCTGCCAACTAAGCTGCATCCTAGTCCAAAGGCTCTTCTCTAACGTGATGCATTCTCTGAAGTATCACTTCTTCCAATTAAATGTGAAGTACTGAGACTTCAATGTCAACACATATTTCTGACAGATATTCCAGCAAATAATCCCATATACATAAACAAATAATTCCATATACATAAACTACATGAACTCCCTTCCTCCCAAAAGTAACAGTTCATTCACCCCTTCTAGCAACTGATTTCTACAAAGCAAAAGTAAAGTAGCCCAAAATAGTTCTGTCTAACAAATCAGGTGACAAATGGAAAGATATACAATCTCTTGTAAGGATACAATCTCTGTATTGATGATGACCTCCAGCCCATTTGGATGAAAAACACCACTGATATTCATGTTGAACTTGTCAAACTTGTGGATGGCCTGTGCAGAGCGGACATCCCAGAGGACGCCATCATTTAAGACAAGATCATCTGTAGGATTAAAGGTGGCACAATTCCTCTTGTAGTTGTTGGCAAGATCTGGGTTAAACAGAGTCAACAGCTTGTTGCCAGTCTGAATATCATAAATCTTTAGAGAAGAAGGGGCGGGAAGAGAAAAATCAGACCAATCTACGCAGTGACAGGTTTAAAGAGAGACTGTGAAGCGCCTCTCCATGTTCCCAAACCCCAATTACAAAGGCCCTGACACTGTTCGACTGAAATGCTCGAAAGCACACCCTGAGCAAAGGCAAAGCACACCAGCTGTCATCTGAGCTTCGAAAAATCCCTTTCCCACAAGAAAATGAGAAGTCAACCAAATTAAGGATGTAAGATAACAAAAAACCTTTTTCTTCAGTTTTGAAGAAACAGAAAATGTTTCCAAAGTTAAACTTGACAAGTTGTCATCAAAGATCAATGACTAACCATAAATACTACCCAAAGTTAGATACTTCAAGTTTTTTGTTTTTTTTCTTAAAATTTCAGAGTATATTTTGGCTCCATCACACTAAAAAGTTCTAAAGTCTACAATTTGCAACCAATGCACAGATGAGATCTTTCCAATCAATTAAGACATTGTAGTATTTTTTAAGTGAACTGTTCAATACTTTTCGCAAACTGAACATGCCCATTCGGAAGCAGAAATCACATATACATGCACATATATAGAAATATACATACATCCCACATACCCCTCAAACACTAGAGTTACTTGTTTTCTTTTTTTTTTTTTTTTTTTTGGTTTTTTCGAGACAGGGTTTCTCTGTGGTTTTGGAGCCTGTCCTGGAACTAGCTCTTGTAGACCAGGCTGGTCTCGAACTCGCAGAGATCCGCCTGCCTTTGCCTCCCAAGTGCTGGGATTAAAGGCCTGCACCACCACTGCCCGGCTAGAGTTACTTGTTTTCTACAAGTTTCCCTGGTGGTCCCTTCCAGCACCTTCTCACAATAGTAAACACACCCCAATTCCTCTTCCATTGATTAATTTTGCCTGGCTTTGACCCTTATACAACTTATAGAACATAGAATATACTTCCTGAATGCAGTTGATGTGTGCTATCTTTTTATTCATTTTTACTTTATTACTACTGTTTTTTGAGGCAGGGTCTCATTATAGAGCCCTGGCTAGCCTGGAGCATGTCATATATATATATATATATTGAGCTCTATATTTTTCTCTGCTTCCCTCCCTGCCTTTCCCCTCCCCTTCAGCCCTATCCTGAGGTCCCCATGCTCCCAATTTACTCAGGAGATCTTGTCTTTTTCTACTTCCCAACATTGTAATATTTCCAGTTTTAAAAGGGTAGATCTTCCTCAGCCTGTGGTGGTGGCACACACCTTTATCTAATTCCAGAACTCAGGAGGCAGAGACAGGTTGATCTCTGTGAGTTCGAGGCCAGCCTGATCTACAGAGTGAGTTCCAGGACAGACTCCAAAGCTACAGAGAAACCCTGTCTCCAAAAAAAAAAACAAACAAACAAAAAGATCCCTCTCTGACACCATAACAAGCCCAGAGCATGGACAAGACATCCATCCTGCTTTCTTCAAAATCAGGAAAGTTGGAGGAAAGATTCTTGGCTTTAAACATTAGTAAGACATTACATGAATCCTGACTAGGTCCTGGTTTAAAAACAAAAACCCATGTAAAGCATAAGATAACCAGGCTATAATTCACAGCCCAAGAAGAGCTAGGTAACAAAGAGGACCCTAAGTGGGACACATGAATATCCCTGGGAAGGGGAAATAGATGAGAGCTCCTGAGTAATTGGGTGTTGGGGAAAACTAGGGTGGGGAGGGGGAGAGAAGGAGAGAGGGAAAAATGAGGGATCAGGTTAGTCAAGTGGGGAGTGGGATCTGGAGGGGGAGAGTAATGAAAGAGATATGTTGATAGAGGGGGCCATATTGGGGTTAGGGAGAAAACTAGTGCCAGGAAAACTCCCAGAAATCTACCCCCAGCTAAGACTCCTAGCAATAGTAGAGAGGGTGCCTGAACAGACCTTCTCCTATAATCTGATTGGAGACTAACCTAATTGTCAACAGAGAGCATTCATTCAGAAACTGATGGAAGCAGATGCAGAGATCCATAGCCAAGCACTGGACCTAGGTCCTGGAGTACAGTTGACAAGAGGGAGGAAGGATTAAGGATTATATGAGTAAGGGAGGCGGGGTGTCAAGATCACGACAGAGAAACCCAGAGACAGCTGACCCAAGCTGGGGGAAGCTGATAGTCTCTAGACTGGCAGTTAGGGAGCCTGCATGGGACTGACTTAGGCCCTCTGCATGTGGATGACAGTTAGGTAACTTGGTCTGTTTGTATGACCCTTAGCAGTGGGATCTGACCCTGGGGCATGAGCTGTCTTTTTGGAACCTATTCTCCATGCAGGGAGCTTGGTTCTGCCTCACCATAATATGACATGCTTTGTTGACTCCTATGGGAGGCCTGCCCCTTTCTGAACAGAGGAGGAATAAATGGGAGGATAGATGGGAGGTGGAAGGAGGGAATGGGAAGAGAGGCAGTAGAGGAAACTGCGGTTGATATGTAAAATAAAAGAAAAAAATTAATAAAAAGCCTGCTTACTCCAAAATTAAAAACATAAACAAATACAAAACCCCTTTGAAAACAAGTTCATCAAGGACAATTAAGAAAACTGAGTGTGAACCGAATAGTAGCTATGTGGGAATTATTTTAAAATTTATTATACAACAAAGCATCTTTATTGTTAGAAGATAAATATAAAAGATAAAAATTTCATAATGTGTCTATAACCCCCTTTCAAATGATTTTTTAAAAAGTAATTTACGCCGGGCGGTGGTGGCACACATCTTTAATCCCAGCACTTGGGAGGCAGAGGCAGGTGGATCTCTGTGAGTTCAAAACTAGCCTGGTCTACAAGAGCTAGTTCCAGGACAGGCTCCAAAACCACAGAGAAACTCTGTCTCAAAAAAAAAAAAAAAAAAAAAAAGTAATTTATATGGAAAATACTGCAAAATATTAAAATGACGAATCCAGGTAACAAACATATGTTTTTTCCTTTTTTACAATTTTCCGTATACTTTTGTTTCCAAAGGGAGAAATCCTCTGTGATTTACTGCCTTATAACTTCCCCAATCTCCTAGTTCTCCAGTTACCTGCATGACAGTCACACTTCCTTTAGGGTTCTACTTAAACACTATCCTATCTTGCTCTGTAACTCTTAACTACCTAACACATTTATTTTATTTATCGTCTCTCCAACAAGGCTCCCTAAAGGCAGAGGTTATATTTCATCTAACATGAGGTAAGAAATCAATAAACATCTGTTCTTAGCTGGGTGTGGTTAGCCGACACCTATAAACCTACAACTCAGTAGGCTGAGGCAGAAGGATTCTAAATTCAAGACTAGGCAAGTCTACATAAAGAAATGCTCTATTGAGAAAAAGAAAAAAAAGGAAGAAAGGGAGGGAGGGAGGGAGGGGAGGGAGGGGGGAGGGAGGGAGGGGGGG
>JABTXL010021400.1:0-16014 GCA_025134845.1 Neodon shergylaensis
AGAAGAAGAAGAAGAAGAAGAAGAAGAAGAAGAAGAAGAAGAAGAAGAAGACGACGAAGAAGGAGTGCTCTTGAAAGGAAAGCCCATGGGAATCTGTCAGAGGACACAAATGCAGACATGTAGGCACATGGAATAAACAAACACCTGCTCCATGCCAGACCTTCGAAGACCCACAGCGAACAAAACCGAACCACTCTTCACCCTCGCGGAACTCTACAGAAGGATGGCGATAGCCCAGGTCCCGCCGTGATGCAGATGTGTCCCCTTGTCAGGGGCTAAAGGCCTAAGGGGAACACCAGTGACCTCTGCCCAGCCAGACTGAAGCTGGGCTGTAGGATGAAGACCACTAGCCTGAGGTACAGGAAGCAGCCCTCTGTTCCTGGAGAGAGGCAGCCCCTGCTTTCTTGGACCTGTGCCTATTTCTAGTGGTGTCTATCTGAAGCCGTCTGGTGGCTGTGTTCCTCAGACAGTTCCAGTGGAGGGCTCTTGTCTGCCCTCTGGAAGGCTAATTAGTCCTGGGAACAGCATGTTTGCAGGGCCTGTGGGACAGAGAGACCATCAGTTGGCACAAATGGCTGGGACAGCACGGGGCAGCCTTCTAATGGCTTTTGAAGGTTGCTCGGCGTTTGATTGACAAATGCCATATGTCCGCAGTGCTCAGGGTGTTAGCTCTGCCTGAGCTCCCGGTTGCTTTCTCCCCTTTAGGCTAGACTTTCCTTTGCTCTGACTTCATACCTGTGAGGTCACTGGTCCTGTTCTTCAGAGAGAAGGGGCCCTCAGCCTGCGTCCTAAAGGGGGCCTCCAAGCCAGCTAGATGGGCCTCTCTGTCAAGCCCTCCCTCACAGTAGCTGCCTAGAGGTGGAGACTTTTGTGCCTAGGGAGAGAAAGCCTTGTACCTGCTATAGCGAGAACTCTGAAGGCCACAAGGTGATGGGACTCAACCTTAAGTGGCCATGCAGCCCCAGGGGTCATGCTAGATTCAGGGCAACCCCAGGGCCACCTGTGAGTGGGTGCTGCTTCAGGGGCTGCCCTCATCTGCCTTGCGAAGCAGAGCCCAAGCTTCCCAGAAGCCCAGAGGCAAGCACTTTTTTATGCCTAACCCGTCCCCATGTTTGACATCGCCACCTTGACTTCTTGTCTCGTGTTCAAGGGGAACAGCACCCAGCATGGCCTCAGCATCCCTCAGCCACTCAAGACCTCCTCCTTCCTCCTTTCCAACCCCAGCTGGTCTTCTCCAAGCAATTCCAGAAACTTCTAATTGCATTTATCAATCTTCTCTCCTAGAAGCAGGAACGTGGAGGAGACACAGACCGGCTTTCCTCACTGCGCCCTGTTGGGACAGCTCGGTCAGAGGACACAGTTGCTCTTGAAGGGTAATTTGAGGTGCAGGACAGATTAGAAGCCGGCAGAGCTGTTACGGAGCAGACATGATGAGACTATTAAGATGCCTTTTTAATGACTGACTGCTTGGATGTCTTCCTTTCATGAAAACAACACTCACCCCCCTCCCCATTATAACGCAGCACCTGTCTGTTCCATATTCCTTCACAATCATGTCTTCCTCACTGTCTGTCACCAAGACACATTTTCATTCTTTTGAACCCCAAACCATTTGATTTGGTTTCTCCTCAAATAAAGGGCCTCTATGTATTTTTTTTTAATATAGGGTAACTATTCCCTGCAGGGCAATGCTGGCTCTCGTTCTGTCTTTCCCAAGCCCAGTCCATAAACTGAGCACTCGCCGTGTCCCCAGACTGCTCTTGCCATAATGAGACTACTTTCTCCACCAAGTGGACACTGTGACCCGGCTGGGTAGTGGGTGTCTCAAGATTCTGGGGGGCAGAGAGTGTTTTGGAGAGGCACGGAGTGTTTGCTGCCCAGCCATCATGGCGCCTGCGGGGAGAGGACCCAGTTGGTGCCACTGCTGGAGATGAGCTGCCACCGGCACTGACTGGGGAGCTAAGCAGACTTAGAAGCCTACATGAGGTAAACAGCTGGCAGAGAAGTGTGTCCGTTTCCTGCTCTCAGCTCTGGGTCGTGCTTAGCTAGATGCAAATCTGTGCAACTGGCAGAGTACACGGGGGGCTCTCTACCTGTGAACTTGGATGAGAATTCAAAATTATTCTAAAATGCTGTTTAAAATGATGTTGAAGAAGCATTTTATCATAAAGCCTGCCCTTGCTCTGGGTCACAAAAGAGAAATTATAACCAGAGACCTCATGACCTCTCTGTGGAGGAGGAACCTCTCTGTGCCAAGCTGGTCGGGGCCACCACAGGGACCAGTGAAGGCACCTAGGACAGGGGCCCCGTGCCAGCAGCCATTCAGGGCCCATTTAAAAGGACAGAGCAATGGCTTCTGTGGAGACAGCTCTGTATGTACTCACGGAAGTAGTTGCAGCAGTTGAGGGAGGTTTGCCCTTACAACCCACTCCGCCGTCCCCCTCATTTCCACACACGTTTGCAAAGCATGCATTCATCCCGTATTGACACCCTTCTTCAACGCTCTGCTGCCTTCGTGGGCTTCTAGAAAGCCCTTTCTATTCCTGGGGATCCCAGGGCGGGGGCATGGCTTCAGGAAGCACATCCTATAGCCTGCCTGCCCAGCAGGGAGGTCCTTCCTGGGGTGTTGCTGCTTCTATAGAGGCTCCACCTTTACCTTGCAGCCACTGGGACCTCCAGAACCCAGAATGGTAAAGAGTCTCCACATACTTCTGTATGTCAGTGAACTATATCCACAGTTTCATATAAAATCATTCTCGTAGCCATCAAATTAGAAAAAAATAATAACTGGACACTTTAAAAGACTGAAGTCTAAAGTAAGGGGTTTGTGTGAGGGAGTCAGTCAATATTTCCTATGAAATTGCTTTTCCCCAGGAAATAGAAAAAATTATAGTCTCATCTAAACAAGGAGAAACGTCATCCATGAAAGGAGACATCTGAGGGTTTGAAAGAATCGTTTTTAGCAGTAAAATATTAATTAATTGTTCCTCTTGTTTAGGTCTCCAGAACCAGTGAGCTGTGGACTGGATATTATGGAAAGTCAAGCAATTACTGTGGAGCACTCCAAAGAAAACACAAGGGGGAAGTGATCACGGCTTTCGGGGAAAGCGGTGGGCACGCAGGGTATCTGCCCACATTTGGACAAGGAATGCTTGAAAAACAAGAGAAGATCAAATACAGAAATTACATAAACCACTGTCCATGACAACATGAAAGGGAAGAATGGAAAAATAAACAAAAACTTCCCAAAGTGTGAGAATCTACAAAACAGAGCCGAGAAAGACATTACATCACAATGTCTCTACGATCAACACGGAATGTCCTAAGTATGTGGAACAAAGCTAAACAGAAGCGACAACGTTTCAGCGAACACCCAAGTGGGGAGCACGGCAGAGTGGGAGGAAGTAGGAAACGGCTGTTTACAGTCTGCCATGCGGGAGCTGGTCCTGGGGATGCCCTCCGAGAGGCAATGGAGGTGAGAACGGCTCAGACAGCCTACCTCGGTGAACAAGGAGGAAGGGCTGCAAGGGGGCAGCGCGGAGGAGGCTGGAGGCTGTTCAGAGAAGGCATGCGGGCCCAGAGAAGGCCAGGCACAGATGGGACTAGTAGACTCCCATTTCCTGGGAACACACAGCACCCCATCTTTGGGTATAAGGGTTTCAGAAAAGCAAGTTTGTTTTGTTTGTCTTCCTGTCATTCTTGGTTAGGCCAAGGCCAGACTATTGCTCTGAGCAGAGGACTGTGGGGTGTGACCCGGGACGGTGTTGGAGATCCTTGGGTGATGTCTGGAGGGGCCAACAGGCTACACAGCACCCCTACTCCAGCCTGCTCTGAAATGCCCATAGGCTATTCAGGAGCCCATACAGTATGCCTGCAAATGGTTCTAAATGTTGGGATAATCTCTTTGTACACTGCTTGAAGATGTGTCTGTTTAACTTCACCTGCCTAAGGTACCATTTGATTGGTTTAATAGAGCTGAAAGACCCACAGTTAGGCAGGAGAGGATTGGCGGAACTTCCAGGCAGAGATAGGAACTCTGGGAAAGAATCGGAGGTGCTGAAGGTTTGCCAGTCAGAAGTGGAGGAAGATGGGCATACAGTACTGAGGGAAGGTAACAAGCAATGTGGCAGAACGTAGATTAATATAAGTAGGTTAATTTAGTTTTAAAAGCTAGTTGAAAACGAGTGTAAGCTAAGGGCAAGCTTTCATAATTAATAAAAAGTCTCCATGTTGTTATTCAGGAGCTGGCAGTCAAAAGAAAGCTCGGATGCACATGGGAGGCACTGCAGACCAAGGGGCTTTCCCAGAAATGTTCTCCTAGCCTGGGAAAGCTGGTCCTGAGGCATGGGCAGCTTGGAGAAGTGTAGAGGAGGCCACAGTCAAAGGGCCAGGTGGTGCTACACCATTTTCGGCTCATCTGGAGATTCCGTCCTTGGAAAGGAGCGTAACTGAATAGAAACTGGTCACTTACCACAGACCTGACATAGGCTCTCTCTCCAGAATCTCGGGGTCCTAGGTGCTGGGGGAATCAGGATGAGGCCCTACTGTGCATCTGTCAAAAGCTCTCCAGTTTCTAGACTTACCCACTGATGACGCAAATGCGGTAGTTCACTCCTAACTCTAGCGTGGGTGCTCAGTGAGCACCTTGATCCTCTCCTGCTTGCAGAGGCTTTGCAGGGCCTCATGGGATGCTCAGTCTCAGCCTTCAAGCTGAAGCCAGTTTCCCCAGTCTCGGGGCTGAGGGCCGATAATGACAGCCCCCAACACAGAGGTGCATTCTCAGAGAACTGGGACTGAGCGCAAACACCATGGCAGGCACTGACATCTTGAATCAACAACTTACAAAGACCAAGCAGATGGCTTTCTGCGTCCATGAGAACTGGGGCTGCTGGCCATGCAGGGTCACAGGGCCATTCCTTCCTGAATGCACTGGGAATCCAGGAAGGATAGCAGACCTCAGCGGCTCCTTGAAGGAACAGTTCAAGGGGAAGCCACAGAAATGAACGGAAGGAAACCTCCCTACCTACAGCAGAACACTTCTCCCCACTGGCTCCAGGCTGTTGAGCTGGAAGGACAGTGGTCACTGTCAGCCGGCTTGTGTCCCGGGCCCCGATGAGGACTGTATCCTGGTCTCCACTTGGTTCTCCTGGGCTCCCATCCATTTCCATACCCCCTACCCTTTAATGTTCTTGTTCTGAATCAGACCCCAGTCCTCGGGACATGCTATGCTGGCATGTGGTAACCTGTGGTGACCATTCCCCACAGCTGGTACCAGCTCTGAGGAGTTGAGTCTAACCCCTGGATCCAGCACCCACTGATGAGCCCTTGGGGTTCTGGGGACACCCCGGTTCCAGGGTATACTTCCTGCTCTACTCCTTAGGCTGGAACCAACACGAATGTAGGGGCTTAGGGATGAGGAGGTGCCACATGGGGCTGGAGCCCAGGCGCCTTTCCTGAAGCTCTTGTGGGCAAGCAGGTTCCTGGTGTGCTGGGCTCTTAGAAGCATCCATGTTCCCAGGCCATGGCTCATCCTCATCTTGTTTTGCTTCCTCTATGCCCCTTTTTGTTTTCTAATATCTCTGGGGCTATTTTGTCTCAGCCCTCAGGACCCTAGATTGAGCCCTGCAAGCCCCTTGATGCACCTCCCTAACTGTGAACCTGGCTGTGTTTCCAACACTGGCACTCCTAGTGCTCCAGTGCCAACTTCTCAGAGGGAACAAGGGGACATGACCCTGTGCCTGCTCTCTGCTCCTCCTTCAGACTGTCTCAAGCCTGCAGATGAACTCTTCGGGTCTCTTTTAGACATTGGGAAGCTCAGGACCATCTCTAGCTCACTGCTTAGAAAGGACACTTTCCTAGGTTGCCAATCCAAGCTGGGCTGGGTTCCCTGCCTGCACCATGCTATGGCACGCCGAGCCAGTGTGCAGCAGTGCCCAGCAGAACGGCACACCCCTGCTCACTCCTCCATACTTCCCCTTACGACATCCATGATGGTCAATGTTTATTTTCTCAAGGGAAAAGCATGATGGTTTGTGGAGTATCTAGCCTTGGCTCAGGGTCTGGCCACCGTTCTGCTGTGGGGAATGGCACCAAGGACCTCAGCAGGACTGGGTCATGGAAGGATCCAAACCCTGGCCTCCTAGAAGCTGGGGTGGGTCCTGCTCTCTGGGGCACACCGGAGTCCTTCCTCACCAGTGGCTCTCCAGTGGTGAAGTCAGACCTCTTTCTGCATGCTAGAAGGACCCTTAGGACACTGGCCTGGAGTCCTGGGGCATCCTCCACGCAGCACCCTGAAAAGTCTGACTGTTTATGAGAAATAACACAACCCTTACTTCTGACTCCACGGGACAAACTAGGCACAAGGGGCAAAGAGAACTCTCTCCCACATGGAACCTCAATTCTCCACACACAGGCCTGGCTGCAGAACAGGTGCCAGGACTGTCGCGCTACAGTAGTAAGCAACAACCATTAAAGACAGATTCTATGGGTGGGCGGGAGATGCCAGCTTCTGTCAAGATCTGATTGCTCAGTACTGAGCCCCCAAATGAATATATCAACTCTAATCTTTGAAAACAGGTTGCCAATATAAACTCTCACTAATTAGCCAAACCTGATCCCCTTGCCCCCAGATCTGTTCCAATATCCCGCTCCAATACCACATCAGCCATCGAACATTAGGTGTGAGGAGAGGGGTTGAATGTATACAGTTGGCCGAAGGAGGCCTTCACGACAAGCTCTTCTGAACTGAAGTGCATCTCGACAAACCACCGTGGCTCTGTGCCACCAGGAGCCCACTCCCTTCAGATCATCCGGCCCAGGAAATGCTGGCCGTATGCTCAGACCATTTGGTGAAAACAACAGAAAGAAGCAGAGCTAACAACATAAACATTGTGCTTTTAAGCATCTTGCTCGATATATTTAAACTCAACATGTAAAATGTACTCTCCCATGAAGGGTTAGCATTACTGAAGCCCTCAAGTGGTTGGTGCCATCTTCCAACCCTGCCCCAGAGGTCAGTTGTCTCTTGGATGTCTTCTTTTAAGGCACAAAGAGCTGAAAAGCTAAGCAGGAAGGAAAATGATCTCAAAATCAGAGTTCTAAGCACCATCTAACAGGGAGGCTGGCGGTCACTTTATCAGGTAGATGTGCCAGGAGTGCCCACTGAGGAGCTTCGGTAATCTCAGTGACCCAGTGCTAGAGGTCAGGCCACCACACATGCAATCGCCCACCACCTGCATGAATGGCCCTGCATTTCAACCTTCACGAAAAGCATTTAGGGTCAGATTCACACAGGAGCCTATTCTCTCAATGTAGTATCTATGGGAGCTCATAGGCCCAAAGTAATTTTTGAAGAAATTTAAATACTCATCGATAAGGGATCTGGGAAGGGTTGCATGGGAAATTAACATGTCTGGTTATGTCTGGGAGCCCTGGTCCCTGACAGACTGGCGTTTATTAGACTCGTCCACTGTTGCACATTAAGTGAGTAGAGGGCAGAGGTCAGCAGCCTCCATCCACAGGTGACAACTGTTTCCTTCCCAATGCTAAACACATCCTTGACGCTTCTTAAGGATTATGAAGATGAAGGCTAGGGCTAGAGGGAGACCCTGGGAAGGACCCAGTATGTGTGCCGACAGACCTTCCTTAAATGTAATGCTATTCTAACACTGGGCGATGGTGGCGCACTCCTTTAATCCCAGCACTCGGGAGGCAGAGGCAGGCAGATCTCCGTGAGTTCGAGGCCAGCCTGGTCTACAAGAGCTAGTTACAGAGGACAGGCTCCAAAGCTACAGAGAAACCCTGTCTCAAAAACAAACCAACCAACCTAATGCTATTCCAACACACAGTGGTGGCTAGGCCTGAGGCTCCCTCCTTAGCACAGCAAAGAAAGACCCAAGGGCATGAGACCTTGTCTCTGCTCTGGAGCAGGAATGAGACCCCTCCCCTCTGACCCACGGACACCATACACTATGGCTTCTGTTCTTAGTGCTTTCGGTCACCTCTGAATCCTGTGTAAAGTTGAGTCATCTTCTTAGGCACATGAACTTCTAGGTCTCTGCTTGGGCCTAGAGCTTCAGGTGTGTGGGGTGCTGGCCTTGGGTCTTTTGGAGAGGTAGATGGGATGCACACCATACTAAGGCTCATGTGAACAGCCAGGAGGTACGATGTGCCTTCAGGTGGTCCAATTAACTAAATCAACGAAATGTCATCACTTACCAGAAAGTAGTGATAGAAAGTGCAGTCCTTGCTGGAGGGACCAACACTTCTAGGGGCAGTGTTCATGTTCATTGCCTTGACTCTGGGAAAATCTAGTCAGTAGAATGCATTGTGCTGGGGCCAGCTGAATGCCAAATTCAAGCAGAAGAAAAAATGCCCGAGTGTCATTTTCTCATCCATGCTTCCCACGAACACAGACTCAAAGTGTGTCCAGAAACTCTCTATGACAGAGCCCGGCACCATTTGGCTAAGCAGGCAGGAGTATGACATCTTTAAAGACTTGTTCTGTGTTTCTTGGCATCAAGTCACATTTGACCTTTGAAAGACGTGACATTTTATTTAAAAAGCAAGATGGGGTAATGGGGCTGTGCATTATGGTTAATTCTACAGATTGATTTCCTTCAGGCCTGGAAAGAAGGAGGTACCCTCCATCCCAAATGCTATTCAACAGAGAGGTTATGGGGATCACCTCCAACAGAAGCCCAGGCAAGCAGCAGGCTACTCCATGACGGCCTTCGCTAGAAAAACGGTTAAAAGCTGTGCTGTGTCATGGAAACAGAAAGACGGCCTCGAAGGCCTTATTTTAAAACTCTGCTGAATGTGTGCTCAGAGCACCAGCAAAGGAAATGCGGCGTGTGTAAGTACACATGTACACCGCACTCCGAAGAATACACACCCAACAACTTCCTGAAGTCGTAACAAAAGCATCTGATACAACACTTAGCAATTCCATGGGGTGGGCAAAGCTGAGGTTAAAGGATTTAAGTCCCTCGGGCTGCAGAACTGGAGAGAGTTCAGTGTTCTCTCTGCCTAAAGAACAGAGTGCATCGCTTAAAGCCCTGAGCCATGTTTAAAGGGAAAAGAGGTGTGTATGTGACCCAGGCTCAAAAGGAAGAAAACACTTGGGATAAACAGGCGCAGTGTGGCTCAAACTCAAACCTCTAGGAGACCAAACAAGCCAATCCTCTCTTTCTGAGGCCTTCTATTTCCTAGTCATACTCTGGGCAAAGTTAGTGTTGAACCCCATGTCTCCAGGTCAGGTTTGGGAAGGCAAGTGAGTTTCCTACTTTCAACAGTTTGGTGATCTCCCACCAACTCCCAATTTCCCCAGAACATTTACATTGTAAACCCCAAAACAAGTTAATTTGGAACTCAGGGATGTCAGAGGACTTTGGGATTTGGGTGGGGCATAAAGTGGAGGCTGGGAGTAGCAGGGGTCTAAGGTGACACTGGCTTTGGCCACCTTTGTATGGTTCTAGTGAGCTCTGTAGTCCCGGATGTAAGTACCTGGTTTGGGTGCCACTGGGAACCAGGTAACTATTGTTTATCTTTCTACATCCTAATGAAAGCTAAGAGGGAGGAAAGCATACTTCAGGAACTTACTTGGTAGACAGGGGCCTCGTACTGTTGGCAGTATGAGACTACACACGACACTGAGAGTCTAACTGCATGGCCTCACTTAACTCTAGGTGCTGAGACCTAGCTGACTTATCTGACTGTAACTGCAGCAGGACCATTTCGCACTGATGGGATCTCCTTGGATCTAGGCATGGGGTACATACTCAACACCTGCTAAGTTAAAGAATAAAGATATGGATATGCAGATCACATATCATTATCAGAAATATTTAATAGAGGTGTATAAAACTGTCTTGACCATGACATTCAAGGTCACTTCTCTTGGGTGGTAGTTCTGGGCACTGTGCTGGACTCTAAACAAGTGAGTACAAGGGAGAAGGGGCCTGTCTGCCTCCTTTCTCACTTCCTTGTAGGTTGAACACATGGGATTTGCACAGTTTGAGATGGACGGGTCTCGGGCCTTGGCCATCAGCCCGCAGAAGGGGTAGCTAAGAATGTGCACTGTATGACCACAACCCATGCTGCGGAGTCCAATTCTGTTTTAACTGGGAAAACACTGTAACTGGCTTTTGAACAGCCAAGCAAAAGCTGATTGTAATCCAACTCAAACACTCAAATAGCTATTTGTTAGCCAATGCCACCCAATAATATCTCTTATATGATATAATTTAAAAAAAAAACACTCAAATACCAACAGATTTAACTTTATAGCACCATACCAAAATACTAAACTTTCTTTGCAGCTTTATTTCTCTCTCTTTTTCGGTACACATTTAGAGTATGGTCATCCTGCAAATTTCTGAGAAGTCCTGGAAAAGAAAACAACTAATTTTTAGGACAGAGCAGCAACTCGGTATAGGCGAGATAATGCCAATCTGGGTGTAAATCCTCTGCGGGCTTCCGAAAGTCGGTTTTGTGAGAGTGGAGGGAGGAGGCAAGACTTCCTAGAAGAGCCTAGACACGGGGCTTGGTGTCAGTGAGCACCAGTAGTCTGCTCTGGGACTGGCTACTCTGACGAGGGAACTGGGGTGCTAAATACCTGTAATGTCTGTCCGTACTGCAAGAGAGATTAGGATGCTATAGAATTCTCTCTTACCCATCTCCGTGTTTTCATTGGGCAACACTAAAATCTGTTCTTGGCAGGCAGATATATAAAAATTTAGCAGAATTATAAGTGGGGTTTTAATTCAACATGGATCTGTTTGCTGAAGCGGGGCGAGGATTGCTAGCTGAGGATTGCTCGCAGGAGAAAACAATTTCTCATGACACCAGAGCTACCTCACCCTGGTTATGACTGCGTGTTCCCACCTAGCTCCTCCACGTTAGCGTGAGCAAGGCTTACAGTGGCGGGTGTGGGAGGGGCAGGAAGTGCAGACTGAGAGGGCAGAGAGAGGTAGAGTGAGGAGGGACAGTGGCGGCAGTTTCAGAGAGACCAAATGCTTCACAGTAACAGTCACTGACCCGGGAAGAAAACCTTTCAACCAGAGTTGAGTATTAGAAAGTGAGCGGGCACCAGGCAGGAAGGAAGACGAGAGTACGCCCTGGAATAGAACCATCACTTGGCACTGTTACACCACATACAATAGAACATGTTCTTTTCAACATCGCACAATATAAATATTACACATGCTGGATAAACTAAGTGCAGAGTAACTTCGAGGTACACAGAATAAACATGGCGAGTGAGAGCTAGGATTAAAACAAAGACGTGGTGAAAGGCAGACGGTTATGATTCCAGGCCAGTCAGCTTGGAGGGCCCTGCTGCAGGGGACTGGCAGCCACCACCCATATATGAGGGGAATGGGCACACCTCAATGTCACATTGTTAATTGTTTCAGAGAAGGCCTAATCTGCTAAACAATCTGAAAGATCACTGCGGCTCCCCACTCTCAAGCAGGTAACCCCAAAAGTTCCTTCTGGCCTTCAGGCTTCACTACCAGAAGGAGGCTGCTACATCTCCCCTATTTCCTGTAAATAACTTGGTTACTATGCAACCACGTTAGTCAAACTAGAACAGTATTCAAGAACACCCATCACAGTGCTTAACAAGATTTAATGTACATTTATTCTTAACATGTGGGACATATAAAGATTTATACTGAATAAATGATATTCATTAAGCCAGAGGAAAAGAGGAATTTACATCAAGTTTTTTTCATTTTTTTCTTTTCTTAAACTACATTATCTTGAAATACAAATGTGGATTCCTGTCACAGAAAAATCGCTGAAGTTGTGTTTCTTCCTTTTAGTTGTTTATTCTTTGTTTTTCTTTTCTTTTTTTCTTTTTTTTTTGTCTGTACTGGTATCCATTTTCTAAATCAATCCATATGCAACCATTTCCACACCTTGATTCATGAAGCAAATTGGGAGCAGCCACTCTCCCAACAGAGCATGACTTTATACATACAGAAACTTGTACATTACCCTCTTTTTTTGTTTGTTTTTGTTTTTTGTATTTTTTGTTTCCTTTTTTTTTTGTTTTTTTGGAGATATGGTCCTAATGAAAAAATATATAAAATAAAAATAAAAAATTATTTAAATCTACCATCACTTCGTAGTTACCACATCATGAAAAAGAAATGAAAACTTTGTACTAAAAAAAAAAAAAGAAAAAAGAAAAAAATGAGGGTATGTTTAATGTACAACTTCTATATACATCACAGCCCACAGGCAGTAAAAAAAATATTTAAAAAAACGATGAAAGGAATTGTGAAGAACTGTCACGTGGAGGCCGAACCGCAGCAGACATGGCGGTCGTGGTGAGGAAGCAGTTCCGCGGATGGGGGATGGCTGTCAGGGTGCAGCTTCACCCCTAACTGAAAGCGCCGTTTTTTTGCTCATAGCCTAATGTAACCACTTTCCTGTGGAGAAACCAGTATCACTCGTAGTTCTGACTGACTGCCACACTTCCTCGAGCCCCTATACCTATATCTCTAGAAGTTTCTATTGCACAGAGCTTTGGGTGACGGGGTGCAGTTTTGTTTTTATCATTCTGTGAAGAATAAAATTCATAGGAAATCAATTCAAGGATCAATTTTCCTTCCACCTTTCTGCCTCGGTGTGGTGAAATTTTCCTATCTTAGCCTCTTTTGCCAAAAAATATTTTTCTTTCAATTCACTTCCTCAAAACTGCAATACAACATTTAAAAAAAACATTAAAAAGGAAATTTTATGGAAAAGAAGTGACCTTTGAATGCACTGGACAGCAACTTTGGTTAAAAAAAAAGAAATAGAAAATCCCCAAAGGATGTACTTATACACACAGACAGCAAATATTAATTTTATAACTGTTCGAATTAATGATTTAATTCCCAATTGGTAAATAGTGATGGGGCAGAGAAGCAAGGACTCTTCCTTCATCCTACGCTGGATAAACGAGAACAGAAACAGCCAGTCCTATGTGACCCTCTATCTTCACTCACGCATGCGTGCCTGCTCACATGTGTCATAACTGCCCAATCTGAAACAGTACATCACAGATGACAGACGCCACCAGAGAGTTCAGGACAGCTGATATCGAGATATCCAGCAACCGACCCTCGTGCAAAAGGAATTCTGAGCGGTTTTCGTCCACTCTGGCCATGGCCAGCAAAGCCTTGGCCGCCCTGCACATCATGTCTACGCTAGGGGGTTCCAGAGGTGGGGGCTGCATGTGCATGAGGCTGTGCTGGCTCTGCTGGTACTGCGCCATGGTCACCCCGTCCTCCAGGAAGCTTATCAAGTTTCCGATGCTTCCTTTCTGCACAGCTATTGCCCTTGCTGCCAGTGTGTCCCCCTGGGCAAGGTTCGATAAAAGCGCCATGGACATTTCTCGACAGACTGGGTTTTTGCGATCCCCAACGTACCTAACTAATGTAGCATAAAATTTCTCCTGACGACTAAATGGAGGTGTGGCCAAGATGAGGTCCACGTTGTTGTCCTGGATACTGAGTTTACAGAGCGTCTCTAGCACAAGTCTCTGTGGTGACAGGACCGAGTTGGGCCCCACGGTGGGAAAGGGGTCCTGTGCCTCTGCGGATGGGCACACCATCCAGTGCAGCAAACCGTCCAGGATTGGCAAACAGATGCTCTCCGTGTACGCAGACAAGTCTAGCTGCCCGGAAATGTTGGCCAACGTGACCAGTGTGTTATCCCGCAAGACCTCAAGGCAGTCCCACCACCACTCATCTTTGCTGCAGGCCACCCCCTTGTCCTCATCCTCCTCCTTCTCGTAGGTCTGTGGCGCCCTTTTTCTCTCTGGATGCTCGTGATGCAGCAGAATCAGCTTTCCCAGGATCAGCACCAAGCCTGGGTGTTTGGACATCTCTGCGTCGTTGCCAGGCACGAAAGACAAGCTCCGCACGATGTTGGACACACAGATGCAGCGCTTGGCCAGGGAGTCCTGCCAGTGCGCGATGGTACACAGGGGCGTCTCGTCCCGGCTCCTGGGCTCGTCCTCCAGTAGCCTGATGTTCCGGTGGCTTTTGGCCTGCTGGATTCCAAAGGGAAACTTGTTGCTGTCGGTCTGGGGTCCTGGGTTGGCGTCTTCAGGCAGGGCCCCTGGCCGGGCAGACAAGACATCATCGATGGTGGCTATGATGCTTTTCTCTGGCTGCTCTTCGAAATCACCTTTGCCTTCTGGCTCTTTCTTCCTCCCGGTGGAGCTCAGAGGCGGAGGCGGGCGCCTGCGAGGAGGGATCTCCATCTTGCTCTCAAAGTGAGTCTGGATGTGCTCTGTAGTGTCGCCGCCCCCCAGCTGCCAGTGCAGGAGCCCACTGTTGAACTCCTGCACGCGGCCCAGCTTGTCAGACCGGTCCACCACAAACAGGTTGCTCTTTTTGACAATCTTTATGGGCAGCTTGTCAAACTTACTGGCCTGCTTTGGTGTCTCCTTGGGGTCCACGGTGGCATCTGGAGCAGCAGGGGCAGCGCTGCTCGTCCCCTCCGACTCTGTCTTTCCACTGTCTTCCTCCTCCTCCTCCTCCTCCTCCTCCTCCTCTTCGTCAGGACACTCAGCATCTTCTTCTTTCCCAGAATCGTCTCCTGAGGACTGGCTGTCGTCTTTCTTCCCCGTGTGGTGATCAAGTGCTTTATGGCTGGGGTCGCCCACTTCATATTCCATAAGGATCCCGAAAATGTCAATGAGGCATTTTCGGAAGTACTCTACTAAAAGTTCCAGGAAGCCTGACAGCTGGAGAAGAGAGAGAACAGGCACAGGGTGAGGGGTGGGGTCATCAGCTCTGCCTGAAGGGGCAAGAGCAGGAGCCGAGGGCAGCTTTGGCCAGACTCTGGAGGGCACACCACACACCCGAAAGCTACCTTCCTGATGACGGACAAGTGTGCGCAAGTGTGTCCCTCGTTCTCTGACAACTGGCACTGCCAGCATCGGCACCAGTTTTCCAGACCCATGGTTCCCACGTGATGAGAATTGCCACCACTCTCCACAGATGGGCAAGCTCCCCCACTCTCCACGGCTTGCCAATTTAGGCACCGTGCATGTGAGGAGTGGGAGCAAGGATGTTATGGACTCTTGTACCCAGAGCGGATCTGTTTCCTCTTCTATTTATCTGGGAGTCATCTGCTGGGGGTTTTATGGTTATAATCTCAGGATTTTTATGGCTATTTTTGTCTCAGGTTTCATAGGTTGCCCTAACTTATGTTCTCTCTATACCTTTTGGAGGAGATAATTTGAGCAATGTAGTAGCTCATAAATAGTGAAAATTATAATCAAATCAATTCAGTCCCTGATAAGCGAATGAGACTGCTCCATAAGATGCAATTTTACATTTCAGTTATTGGCAAAGTTAATGAAAGACAGGCGCCACTAGCAGAGAGGCCCGGCCTGTGGAAAGGTGAGCGAGCCCTCCTGCTCGCACTGCTAACTCCGGCACAGCCCGTCATACTCAGGCTGCACACGGCATGCAAGGATGCTCCTGTATGACAGACACTATGGAAGCTGCCCACACTTGTGCATCTCTGTTCCCTGGAAGGGGCTTGGGACTCTGTTCTGGGGTGAGGGGACACAAGCTGTACCAAACAGTCACTTTGGTGCTCCCAAAGGAATTCTACCACGTGAAGCTTGGGTGGCCCCCTCCCTTTTACAAGTTTACCTCTTCCCTAGCAAAGGGCAAGTTAATCAAACACTTCCGGGTTTAAAAATGCACGACCAAAAACCCATTGCCATTGTTCTTGAGGTCTCAGTAGTCCTCATTGTCCGCTATGTTCAGCGAGACCAGTTTTATCCCAGGCTTTTTCAGACCTTGGCTTTGTGGGAGCCTAGGCAGTTTGGATGCTCACCTTACTAGACCTGGATGGAGGTGGGAGGTCCTTGGACTTCCCACAGGGCAGGCAACCCTGACTGCTCTTTGGGCTTACGAGGGAGGGGGACTTGATTGGAGGAGGGGGAGGGAAAGGGGAGGCGGAGGTGGGGAAGAGACAGAAATCTTTAATAAAAAAAAA
>JABTXL010021401.1:0-16008 GCA_025134845.1 Neodon shergylaensis
AGAAGAAGAAGAAGAAGAAGAAGAAGAAGAAGAAGAAGAAGAAGAAGAAGACGACGAAGAAGGAGTGCTCTTGAAAGGAAAGCCCATGGGAATCTGTCAGAGGACACAAATGCAGACATGTAGGCACATGGAATAAACAAACACCTGCTCCATGCCAGACCTTCGAAGACCCACAGCGAACAAAACCGAACCACTCTTCACCCTCGCGGAACTCTACAGAAGGATGGCGATAGCCCAGGTCCCGCCGTGATGCAGATGTGTCCCCTTGTCAGGGGCTAAAGGCCTAAGGGGAACACCAGTGACCTCTGCCCAGCCAGACTGAAGCTGGGCTGTAGGATGAAGACCACTAGCCTGAGGTACAGGAAGCAGCCCTCTGTTCCTGGAGAGAGGCAGCCCCTGCTTTCTTGGACCTGTGCCTATTTCTAGTGGTGTCTATCTGAAGCCGTCTGGTGGCTGTGTTCCTCAGACAGTTCCAGTGGAGGGCTCTTGTCTGCCCTCTGGAAGGCTAATTAGTCCTGGGAACAGCATGTTTGCAGGGCCTGTGGGACAGAGAGACCATCAGTTGGCACAAATGGCTGGGACAGCACGGGGCAGCCTTCTAATGGCTTTTGAAGGTTGCTCGGCGTTTGATTGACAAATGCCATATGTCCGCAGTGCTCAGGGTGTTAGCTCTGCCTGAGCTCCCGGTTGCTTTCTCCCCTTTAGGCTAGACTTTCCTTTGCTCTGACTTCATACCTGTGAGGTCACTGGTCCTGTTCTTCAGAGAGAAGGGGCCCTCAGCCTGCGTCCTAAAGGGGGCCTCCAAGCCAGCTAGATGGGCCTCTCCGTCAAGCCCTCCCTCACAGTAGCTGCCTAGAGGTGGAGACTTTTGTGCCTAGGGAGAGAAAGCCTTGTACCTGCTATAGCGAGAACTCTGAAGGCCACAAGGTGATGGGACTCAACCTTAAGTGGCCATGCAGCCCCAGGGGTCATGCTAGATTCAGGGCAACCCCAGGGCCACCTGTGAGTGGGTGCTGCTTCAGGGGCTGCCCTCATCTGCCTTGCGAAGCAGAGCCCAAGCTTCCCAGAAGCCCAGAGGCAAGCACTTTTTTATGCCTAACCCGTCCCCATGTTTGACATCGCCACCTTGACTTCTTGTCTCGTGTTCAAGGGGAACAGCACCCAGCATGGCCTCAGCATCCCTCAGCCACTCAAGACCTCCTCCTTCCTCCTTTCCAACCCCAGCTGGTCTTCTCCAAGCAATTCCAGAAACTTCTAATTGCATTTATCAATCTTCTCTCCTAGAAGCAGGAACGTGGAGGAGACACAGACCGGCTTTCCTCACTGCGCCCTGTTGGGACAGCTCGGTCAGAGGACACAGTTGCTCTTGAAGGGTAATTTGAGGTGCAGGACAGATTAGAAGCCGGCAGAGCTGTTACGGAGCAGACATGATGAGACTATTAAGATGCCTTTTTAATGACTGACTGCTTGGATGTCTTCCTTTCATGAAAACAACACTCACCCCCCTCCCCATTATAACGCAGCACCTGTCTGTTCCATATTCCTTCACAATCATGTCTTCCTCACTGTCTGTCACCAAGACACATTTTCATTCTTTTGAACCCCAAACCATTTGATTTGGTTTCTCCTCAAATAAAGGGCCTCTATGTATTTTTTTTTAATATAGGGTAACTATTCCCTGCAGGGCAATGCTGGCTCTCGTTCTGTCTTTCCCAAGCCCAGTCCATAAACTGAGCACTCGCCGTGTCCCCAGACTGCTCTTGCCATAATGAGACTACTTTCTCCACCAAGTGGACACTGTGACCCGGCTGGGTAGTGGGTGTCTCAAGATTCTGGGGGGCAGAGAGTGTTTTGGAGAGGCACGGAGTGTTTGCTGCCCAGCCATCATGGCGCCTGCGGGGAGAGGACCCAGTTGGTGCCACTGCTGGAGATGAGCTGCCACCGGCACTGACTGGGGAGCTAAGCAGACTTAGAAGCCTACATGAGGTAAACAGCTGGCAGAGAAGTGTGTCCGTTTCCTGCTCTCAGCTCTGGGTCGTGCTTAGCTAGATGCAAATCTGTGCAACTGGCAGAGTACACGGGGGGCTCTCTACCTGTGAACTTGGATGAGAATTCAAAATTATTCTAAAATGCTGTTTAAAATGATGTTGAAGAAGCATTTTATCATAAAGCCTGCCCTTGCTCTGGGTCACAAAAGAGAAATTATAACCAGAGACCTCATGACCTCTCTGTGGAGGAGGAACCTCTCTGTGCCAAGCTGGTCGGGGCCACCACAGGGACCAGTGAAGGCACCTAGGACAGGGGCCCCGTGCCAGCAGCCATTCAGGGCCCATTTAAAAGGACAGAGCAATGGCTTCTGTGGAGACAGCTCTGTATGTACTCACGGAAGTAGTTGCAGCAGTTGAGGGAGGTTTGCCCTTACAACCCACTCCGCCGTCCCCCTCATTTCCACACACGTTTGCAAAGCATGCATTCATCCCGTATTGACACCCTTCTTCAACGCTCTGCTGCCTTCGTGGGCTTCTAGAAAGCCCTTTCTATTCCTGGGGATCCCAGGGCGGGGGCATGGCTTCAGGAAGCACATCCTATAGCCTGCCTGCCCAGCAGGGAGGTCCTTCCTGGGGTGTTGCTGCTTCTATAGAGGCTCCACCTTTACCTTGCAGCCACTGGGACCTCCAGAACCCAGAATGGTAAAGAGTCTCCACATACTTCTGTATGTCAGTGAACTATATCCACAGTTTCATATAAAATCATTCTCGTAGCCATCAAATTAGAAAAAAATAATAACTGGACACTTTAAAAGACTGAAGTCTAAAGTAAGGGGTTTGTGTGAGGGAGTCAGTCAATATTTCCTATGAAATTGCTTTTCCCCAGGAAATAGAAAAAATTATAGTCTCATCTAAACAAGGAGAAACGTCATCCATGAAAGGAGACATCTGAGGGTTTGAAAGAATCGTTTTTAGCAGTAAAATATTAATTAATTGTTCCTCTTGTTTAGGTCTCCAGAACCAGTGAGCTGTGGACTGGATATTATGGAAAGTCAAGCAATTACTGTGGAGCACTCCAAAGAAAACACAAGGGGGAAGTGATCACGGCTTTCGGGGAAAGCGGTGGGCACGCAGGGTATCTGCCCACATTTGGACAAGGAATGCTTGAAAAACAAGAGAAGATCAAATACAGAAATTACATAAACCACTGTCCATGACAACATGAAAGGGAAGAATGGAAAAATAAACAAAAACTTCCCAAAGTGTGAGAATCTACAAAACAGAGCCGAGAAAGACATTACATCACAATGTCTCTACGATCAACACGGAATGTCCTAAGTATGTGGAACAAAGCTAAACAGAAGCGACAACGTTTCAGCGAACACCCAAGTGGGGAGCACGGCAGAGTGGGAGGAAGTAGGAAACGGCTGTTTACAGTCTGCCATGCGGGAGCTGGTCCTGGGGATGCCCTCCGAGAGGCAATGGAGGTGAGAACGGCTCAGACAGCCTACCTCGGTGAACAAGGAGGAAGGGCTGCAAGGGGGCAGCGCGGAGGAGGCTGGAGGCTGTTCAGAGAAGGCATGCGGGCCCAGAGAAGGCCAGGCACAGATGGGACTAGTAGACTCCCATTTCCTGGGAACACACAGCACCCCATCTTTGGGTATAAGGGTTTCAGAAAAGCAAGTTTGTTTTGTTTGTCTTCCTGTCATTCTTGGTTAGGCCAAGGCCAGACTATTGCTCTGAGCAGAGGACTGTGGGGTGTGACCCGGGACGGTGTTGGAGATCCTTGGGTGATGTCTGGAGGGGCCAACAGGCTACACAGCACCCCTACTCCAGCCTGCTCTGAAATGCCCATAGGCTATTCAGGAGCCCATACAGTATGCCTGCAAATGGTTCTAAATGTTGGGATAATCTCTTTGTACACTGCTTGAAGATGTGTCTGTTTAACTTCACCTGCCTAAGGTACCATTTGATTGGTTTAATAGAGCTGAAAGACCCACAGTTAGGCAGGAGAGGATTGGCGGAACTTCCAGGCAGAGATAGGAACTCTGGGAAAGAATCGGAGGTGCTGAAGGTTTGCCAGTCAGAAGTGGAGGAAGATGGGCATACAGTACTGAGGGAAGGTAACAAGCAATGTGGCAGAACGTAGATTAATATAAGTAGGTTAATTTAGTTTTAAAAGCTAGTTGAAAACGAGTGTAAGCTAAGGGCAAGCTTTCATAATTAATAAAAAGTCTCCATGTTGTTATTCAGGAGCTGGCAGTCAAAAGAAAGCTCGGATGCACATGGGAGGCACTGCAGACCAAGGGGCTTTCCCAGAAATGTTCTCCTAGCCTGGGAAAGCTGGTCCTGAGGCATGGGCAGCTTGGAGAAGTGTAGAGGAGGCCACAGTCAAAGGGCCAGGTGGTGCTACACCATTTTCGGCTCATCTGGAGATTCCGTCCTTGGAAAGGAGCGTAACTGAATAGAAACTGGTCACTTACCACAGACCTGACATAGGCTCTCTCTCCAGAATCTCGGGGTCCTAGGTGCTGGGGGAATCAGGATGAGGCCCTACTGTGCATCTGTCAAAAGCTCTCCAGTTTCTAGACTTACCCACTGATGACGCAAATGCGGTAGTTCACTCCTAACTCTAGCGTGGGTGCTCAGTGAGCACCTTGATCCTCTCCTGCTTGCAGAGGCTTTGCAGGGCCTCATGGGATGCTCAGTCTCAGCCTTCAAGCTGAAGCCAGTTTCCCCAGTCTCGGGGCTGAGGGCCGATAATGACAGCCCCCAACACAGAGGTGCATTCTCAGAGAACTGGGACTGAGCGCAAACACCATGGCAGGCACTGACATCTTGAATCAACAACTTACAAAGACCAAGCAGATGGCTTTCTGCGTCCATGAGAACTGGGGCTGCTGGCCATGCAGGGTCACAGGGCCATTCCTTCCTGAATGCACTGGGAATCCAGGAAGGATAGCAGACCTCAGCGGCTCCTTGAAGGAACAGTTCAAGGGGAAGCCACAGAAATGAACGGAAGGAAACCTCCCTACCTACAGCAGAACACTTCTCCCCACTGGCTCCAGGCTGTTGAGCTGGAAGGACAGTGGTCACTGTCAGCCGGCTTGTGTCCCGGGCCCCGATGAGGACTGTATCCTGGTCTCCACTTGGTTCTCCTGGGCTCCCATCCATTTCCATACCCCCTACCCTTTAATGTTCTTGTTCTGAATCAGACCCCAGTCCTCGGGACATGCTATGCTGGCATGTGGTAACCTGTGGTGACCATTCCCCACAGCTGGTACCAGCTCTGAGGAGTTGAGTCTAACCCCTGGATCCAGCACCCACTGATGAGCCCTTGGGGTTCTGGGGACACCCCGGTTCCAGGGTATACTTCCTGCTCTACTCCTTAGGCTGGAACCAACACGAATGTAGGGGCTTAGGGATGAGGAGGTGCCACATGGGGCTGGAGCCCAGGCGCCTTTCCTGAAGCTCTTGTGGGCAAGCAGGTTCCTGGTGTGCTGGGCTCTTAGAAGCATCCATGTTCCCAGGCCATGGCTCATCCTCATCTTGTTTTGCTTCCTCTATGCCCCTTTTTGTTTTCTAATATCTCTGGGGCTATTTTGTCTCAGCCCTCAGGACCCTAGATTGAGCCCTGCAAGCCCCTTGATGCACCTCCCTAACTGTGAACCTGGCTGTGTTTCCAACACTGGCACTCCTAGTGCTCCAGTGCCAACTTCTCAGAGGGAACAAGGGGACATGACCCTGTGCCTGCTCTCTGCTCCTCCTTCAGACTGTCTCAAGCCTGCAGATGAACTCTTCGGGTCTCTTTTAGACATTGGGAAGCTCAGGACCATCTCTAGCTCACTGCTTAGAAAGGACACTTTCCTAGGTTGCCAATCCAAGCTGGGCTGGGTTCCCTGCCTGCACCATGCTATGGCACGCCGAGCCAGTGTGCAGCAGTGCCCAGCAGAACGGCACACCCCTGCTCACTCCTCCATACTTCCCCTTACGACATCCATGATGGTCAATGTTTATTTTCTCAAGGGAAAAGCATGATGGTTTGTGGAGTATCTAGCCTTGGCTCAGGGTCTGGCCACCGTTCTGCTGTGGGGAATGGCACCAAGGACCTCAGCAGGACTGGGTCATGGAAGGATCCAAACCCTGGCCTCCTAGAAGCTGGGGTGGGTCCTGCTCTCTGGGGCACACCGGAGTCCTTCCTCACCAGTGGCTCTCCAGTGGTGAAGTCAGACCTCTTTCTGCATGCTAGAAGGACCCTTAGGACACTGGCCTGGAGTCCTGGGGCATCCTCCACGCAGCACCCTGAAAAGTCTGTTTATGAGAAATAACACAACCCTTACTTCTGACTCCACGGGACAAACTAGGCACAAGGGGCAAAGAGAACTCTCTCCCACATGGAACCTCAATTCTCCACACACAGGCCTGGCTGCAGAACAGGTGCCAGGACTGTCGCGCTACAGTAGTAAGCAACAACCATTAAAGACAGATTCTATGGGTGGGCGGGAGATGCCAGCTTCTGTCAAGATCTGATTGCTCAGTACTGAGCCCCCAAATGAATATATCAACTCTAATCTTTGAAAACAGGTTGCCAATATAAACTCTCACTAATTAGCCAAACCTGATCCCCTTGCCCCCAGATCTGTTCCAATATCCCGCTCCAATACCACATCAGCCATCGAACATTAGGTGTGAGGAGAGGGGTTGAATGTATACAGTTGGCCGAAGGAGGCCTTCACGACAAGCTCTTCTGAACTGAAGTGCATCTCGACAAACCACCGTGGCTCTGTGCCACCAGGAGCCCACTCCCTTCAGATCATCCGGCCCAGGAAATGCTGGCCGTATGCTCAGACCATTTGGTGAAAACAACAGAAAGAAGCAGAGCTAACAACATAAACATTGTGCTTTTAAGCATCTTGCTCGATATATTTAAACTCAACATGTAAAATGTACTCTCCCATGAAGGGTTAGCATTACTGAAGCCCTCAAGTGGTTGGTGCCATCTTCCAACCCTGCCCCAGAGGTCAGTTGTCTCTTGGATGTCTTCTTTTAAGGCACAAAGAGCTGAAAAGCTAAGCAGGAAGGAAAATGATCTCAAAATCAGAGTTCTAAGCACCATCTAACAGGGAGGCTGGCGGTCACTTTATCAGGTAGATGTGCCAGGAGTGCCCACTGAGGAGCTTCGGTAATCTCAGTGACCCAGTGCTAGAGGTCAGGCCACCACACATGCAATCGCCCACCACCTGCATGAATGGCCCTGCATTTCAACCTTCACGAAAAGCATTTAGGGTCAGATTCACACAGGAGCCTATTCTCTCAATGTAGTATCTATGGGAGCTCATAGGCCCAAAGTAATTTTTGAAGAAATTTAAATACTCATCGATAAGGGATCTGGGAAGGGTTGCATGGGAAATTAACATGTCTGGTTATGTCTGGGAGCCCTGGTCCCTGACAGACTGGCGTTTATTAGACTCGTCCACTGTTGCACATTAAGTGAGTAGAGGGCAGAGGTCAGCAGCCTCCATCCACAGGTGACAACTGTTTCCTTCCCAATGCTAAACACATCCTTGACGCTTCTTAAGGATTATGAAGATGAAGGCTAGGGCTAGAGGGAGACCCTGGGAAGGACCCAGTATGTGTGCCGACAGACCTTCCTTAAATGTAATGCTATTCTAACACTGGGCGATGGTGGCGCACTCCTTTAATCCCAGCACTCGGGAGGCAGAGGCAGGCAGATCTCCGTGAGTTCGAGGCCAGCCTGGTCTACAAGAGCTAGTTACAGAGGACAGGCTCCAAAGCTACAGAGAAACCCTGTCTCAAAAACAAACCAACCAACCTAATGCTATTCCAACACACAGTGGTGGCTAGGCCTGAGGCTCCCTCCTTAGCACAGCAAAGAAAGACCCAAGGGCATGAGACCTTGTCTCTGCTCTGGAGCAGGAATGAGACCCCTCCCCTCTGACCCACGGACACCATACACTATGGCTTCTGTTCTTAGTGCTTTCGGTCACCTCTGAATCCTGTGTAAAGTTGAGTCATCTTCTTAGGCACATGAACTTCTAGGTCTCTGCTTGGGCCTAGAGCTTCAGGTGTGTGGGGTGCTGGCCTTGGGTCTTTTGGAGAGGTAGATGGGATGCACACCATACTAAGGCTCATGTGAACAGCCAGGAGGTACGATGTGCCTTCAGGTGGTCCAATTAACTAAATCAACGAAATGTCATCACTTACCAGAAAGTAGTGATAGAAAGTGCAGTCCTTGCTGGAGGGACCAACACTTCTAGGGGCAGTGTTCATGTTCATTGCCTTGACTCTGGGAAAATCTAGTCAGTAGAATGCATTGTGCTGGGGCCAGCTGAATGCCAAATTCAAGCAGAAGAAAAAATGCCCGAGTGTCATTTTCTCATCCATGCTTCCCACGAACACAGACTCAAAGTGTGTCCAGAAACTCTCTATGACAGAGCCCGGCACCATTTGGCTAAGCAGGCAGGAGTATGACATCTTTAAAGACTTGTTCTGTGTTTCTTGGCATCAAGTCACATTTGACCTTTGAAAGACGTGACATTTTATTTAAAAAGCAAGATGGGGTAATGGGGCTGTGCATTATGGTTAATTCTACAGATTGATTTCCTTCAGGCCTGGAAAGAAGGAGGTACCCTCCATCCCAAATGCTATTCAACAGAGAGGTTATGGGGATCACCTCCAACAGAAGCCCAGGCAAGCAGCAGGCTACTCCATGACGGCCTTCGCTAGAAAAACGGTTAAAAGCTGTGCTGTGTCATGGAAACAGAAAGACGGCCTCGAAGGCCTTATTTTAAAACTCTGCTGAATGTGTGCTCAGAGCACCAGCAAAGGAAATGCGGCGTGTGTAAGTACACATGTACACCGCACTCCGAAGAATACACACCCAACAACTTCCTGAAGTCGTAACAAAAGCATCTGATACAACACTTAGCAATTCCATGGGGTGGGCAAAGCTGAGGTTAAAGGATTTAAGTCCCTCGGGCTGCAGAACTGGAGAGAGTTCAGTGTTCTCTCTGCCTAAAGAACAGAGTGCATCGCTTAAAGCCCTGAGCCATGTTTAAAGGGAAAAGAGGTGTGTATGTGACCCAGGCTCAAAAGGAAGAAAACACTTGGGATAAACAGGCGCAGTGTGGCTCAAACTCAAACCTCTAGGAGACCAAACAAGCCAATCCTCTCTTTCTGAGGCCTTCTATTTCCTAGTCATACTCTGGGCAAAGTTAGTGTTGAACCCCATGTCTCCAGGTCAGGTTTGGGAAGGCAAGTGAGTTTCCTACTTTCAACAGTTTGGTGATCTCCCACCAACTCCCAATTTCCCCAGAACATTTACATTGTAAACCCCAAAACAAGTTAATTTGGAACTCAGGGATGTCAGAGGACTTTGGGATTTGGGTGGGGCATAAAGTGGAGGCTGGGAGTAGCAGGGGTCTAAGGTGACACTGGCTTTGGCCACCTTTGTATGGTTCTAGTGAGCTCTGTAGTCCCGGATGTAAGTACCTGGTTTGGGTGCCACTGGGAACCAGGTAACTATTGTTTATCTTTCTACATCCTAATGAAAGCTAAGAGGGAGGAAAGCATACTTCAGGAACTTACTTGGTAGACAGGGGCCTCGTACTGTTGGCAGTATGAGACTACACACGACACTGAGAGTCTAACTGCATGGCCTCACTTAACTCTAGGTGCTGAGACCTAGCTGACTTATCTGACTGTAACTGCAGCAGGACCATTTCGCACTGATGGGATCTCCTTGGATCTAGGCATGGGGTACATACTCAACACCTGCTAAGTTAAAGAATAAAGATATGGATATGCAGATCACATATCATTATCAGAAATATTTAATAGAGGTGTATAAAACTGTCTTGACCATGACATTCAAGGTCACTTCTCTTGGGTGGTAGTTCTGGGCACTGTGCTGGACTCTAAACAAGTGAGTACAAGGGAGAAGGGGCCTGTCTGCCTCCTTTCTCACTTCCTTGTAGGTTGAACACATGGGATTTGCACAGTTTGAGATGGACGGGTCTCGGGCCTTGGCCATCAGCCCGCAGAAGGGGTAGCTAAGAATGTGCACTGTATGACCACAACCCATGCTGCGGAGTCCAATTCTGTTTTAACTGGGAAAACACTGTAACTGGCTTTTGAACAGCCAAGCAAAAGCTGATTGTAATCCAACTCAAACACTCAAATAGCTATTTGTTAGCCAATGCCACCCAATAATATCTCTTATATGATATAATTTAAAAAAAAACACTCAAATACCAACAGATTTAACTTTATAGCACCATACCAAAATACTAAACTTTCTTTGCAGCTTTATTTCTCTCTCTTTTTCGGTACACATTTAGAGTATGGTCATCCTGCAAATTTCTGAGAAGTCCTGGAAAAGAAAACAACTAATTTTTAGGACAGAGCAGCAACTCGGTATAGGCGAGATAATGCCAATCTGGGTGTAAATCCTCTGCGGGCTTCCGAAAGTCGGTTTTGTGAGAGTGGAGGGAGGAGGCAAGACTTCCTAGAAGAGCCTAGACACGGGGCTTGGTGTCAGTGAGCACCAGTAGTCTGCTCTGGGACTGGCTACTCTGACGAGGGAACTGGGGTGCTAAATACCTGTAATGTCTGTCCGTACTGCAAGAGAGATTAGGATGCTATAGAATTCTCTCTTACCCATCTCCGTGTTTTCATTGGGCAACACTAAAATCTGTTCTTGGCAGGCAGATATATAAAAATTTAGCAGAATTATAAGTGGGGTTTTAATTCAACATGGATCTGTTTGCTGAAGCGGGGCGAGGATTGCTAGCTGAGGATTGCTCGCAGGAGAAAACAATTTCTCATGACACCAGAGCTACCTCACCCTGGTTATGACTGCGTGTTCCCACCTAGCTCCTCCACGTTAGCGTGAGCAAGGCTTACAGTGGCGGGTGTGGGAGGGGCAGGAAGTGCAGACTGAGAGGGCAGAGAGAGGTAGAGTGAGGAGGGACAGTGGCGGCAGTTTCAGAGAGACCAAATGCTTCACAGTAACAGTCACTGACCCGGGAAGAAAACCTTTCAACCAGAGTTGAGTATTAGAAAGTGAGCGGGCACCAGGCAGGAAGGAAGACGAGAGTACGCCCTGGAATAGAACCATCACTTGGCACTGTTACACCACATACAATAGAACATGTTCTTTTCAACATCGCACAATATAAATATTACACATGCTGGATAAACTAAGTGCAGAGTAACTTCGAGGTACACAGAATAAACATGGCGAGTGAGAGCTAGGATTAAAACAAAGACGTGGTGAAAGGCAGACGGTTATGATTCCAGGCCAGTCAGCTTGGAGGGCCCTGCTGCAGGGGACTGGCAGCCACCACCCATATATGAGGGGAATGGGCACACCTCAATGTCACATTGTTAATTGTTTCAGAGAAGGCCTAATCTGCTAAACAATCTGAAAGATCACTGCGGCTCCCCACTCTCAAGCAGGTAACCCCAAAAGTTCCTTCTGGCCTTCAGGCTTCACTACCAGAAGGAGGCTGCTACATCTCCCCTATTTCCTGTAAATAACTTGGTTACTATGCAACCACGTTAGTCAAACTAGAACAGTATTCAAGAACACCCATCACAGTGCTTAACAAGATTTAATGTACATTTATTCTTAACATGTGGGACATATAAAGATTTATACTGAATAAATGATATTCATTAAGCCAGAGGAAAAGAGGAATTTACATCAAGTTTTTTTCATTTTTTTCTTTTCTTAAACTACATTATCTTGAAATACAAATGTGGATTCCTGTCACAGAAAAATCGCTGAAGTTGTGTTTCTTCCTTTTAGTTGTTTATTCTTTGTTTTTCTTTTCTTTTTTTCTTTTTTTTTTGTCTGTACTGGTATCCATTTTCTAAATCAATCCATATGCAACCATTTCCACACCTTGATTCATGAAGCAAATTGGGAGCAGCCACTCTCCCAACAGAGCATGACTTTATACATACAGAAACTTGTACATTACCCTCTTTTTTTGTTTGTTTTTGTTTTTTGTATTTTTTGTTTCCTTTTTTTTTTGTTTTTTTGGAGATATGGTCCTAATGAAAAAATATATAAAATAAAAATAAAAAATTATTTAAATCTACCATCACTTCGTAGTTACCACATCATGAAAAAGAAATGAAAACTTTGTACTAAAAAAAAAAAAGAAAAAAGAAAAAAATGAGGGTATGTTTAATGTACAACTTCTATATACATCACAGCCCACAGGCAGTAAAAAAAATATTTAAAAAACGATGAAAGGAATTGTGAAGAACTGTCACGTGGAGGCCGAACCGCAGCAGACATGGCGGTCGTGGTGAGGAAGCAGTTCCGCGGATGGGGGATGGCTGTCAGGGTGCAGCTTCACCCCTAACTGAAAGCGCCGTTTTTTTGCTCATAGCCTAATGTAACCACTTTCCTGTGGAGAAACCAGTATCACTCGTAGTTCTGACTGACTGCCACACTTCCTCGAGCCCCTATACCTATATCTCTAGAAGTTTCTATTGCACAGAGCTTTGGGTGACGGGGTGCAGTTTTGTTTTTATCATTCTGTGAAGAATAAAATTCATAGGAAATCAATTCAAGGATCAATTTTCCTTCCACCTTTCTGCCTCGGTGTGGTGAAATTTTCCTATCTTAGCCTCTTTTGCCAAAAAATATTTTTCTTTCAATTCACTTCCTCAAAACTGCAATACAACATTTAAAAAAAACATTAAAAAGGAAATTTTATGGAAAAGAAGTGACCTTTGAATGCACTGGACAGCAACTTTGGTTAAAAAAAAAGAAATAGAAAATCCCCAAAGGATGTACTTATACACACAGACAGCAAATATTAATTTTATAACTGTTCGAATTAATGATTTAATTCCCAATTGGTAAATAGTGATGGGGCAGAGAAGCAAGGACTCTTCCTTCATCCTACGCTGGATAAACGAGAACAGAAACAGCCAGTCCTATGTGACCCTCTATCTTCACTCACGCATGCGTGCCTGCTCACATGTGTCATAACTGCCCAATCTGAAACAGTACATCACAGATGACAGACGCCACCAGAGAGTTCAGGACAGCTGATATCGAGATATCCAGCAACCGACCCTCGTGCAAAAGGAATTCTGAGCGGTTTTCGTCCACTCTGGCCATGGCCAGCAAAGCCTTGGCCGCCCTGCACATCATGTCTACGCTAGGGGGTTCCAGAGGTGGGGGCTGCATGTGCATGAGGCTGTGCTGGCTCTGCTGGTACTGCGCCATGGTCACCCCGTCCTCCAGGAAGCTTATCAAGTTTCCGATGCTTCCTTTCTGCACAGCTATTGCCCTTGCTGCCAGTGTGTCCCCCTGGGCAAGGTTCGATAAAAGCGCCATGGACATTTCTCGACAGACTGGGTTTTTGCGATCCCCAACGTACCTAACTAATGTAGCATAAAATTTCTCCTGACGACTAAATGGAGGTGTGGCCAAGATGAGGTCCACGTTGTTGTCCTGGATACTGAGTTTACAGAGCGTCTCTAGCACAAGTCTCTGTGGTGACAGGACCGAGTTGGGCCCCACGGTGGGAAAGGGGTCCTGTGCCTCTGCGGATGGGCACACCATCCAGTGCAGCAAACCGTCCAGGATTGGCAAACAGATGCTCTCCGTGTATGCAGACAAGTCTAGCTGCCCGGAAATGTTGGCCAACGTGACCAGTGTGTTATCCCGCAAGACCTCAAGGCAGTCCCACCACCACTCATCTTTGCTGCAGGCCACCCCCTTGTCCTCATCCTCCTCCTTCTCGTAGGTCTGTGGCGCCCTTTTTCTCTCTGGATGCTCGTGATGCAGCAGAATCAGCTTTCCCAGGATCAGCACCAAGCCTGGGTGTTTGGACATCTCTGCGTCGTTGCCAGGCACGAAAGACAAGCTCCGCACGATGTTGGACACACAGATGCAGCGCTTGGCCAGGGAGTCCTGCCAGTGCGCGATGGTACACAGGGGCGTCTCGTCCCGGCTCCTGGGCTCGTCCTCCAGTAGCCTGATGTTCCGGTGGCTTTTGGCCTGCTGGATTCCAAAGGGAAACTTGTTGCTGTCGGTCTGGGGTCCTGGGTTGGCGTCTTCAGGCAGGGCCCCTGGCCGGGCAGACAAGACATCATCGATGGTGGCTATGATGCTTTTCTCTGGCTGCTCTTCGAAATCACCTTTGCCTTCTGGCTCTTTCTTCCTCCCGGTGGAGCTCAGAGGCGGAGGCGGGCGCCTGCGAGGAGGGATCTCCATCTTGCTCTCAAAGTGAGTCTGGATGTGCTCTGTAGTGTCGCCGCCCCCCAGCTGCCAGTGCAGGAGCCCACTGTTGAACTCCTGCACGCGGCCCAGCTTGTCAGACCGGTCCACCACAAACAGGTTGCTCTTTTTGACAATCTTTATGGGCAGCTTGTCAAACTTACTGGCCTGCTTTGGTGTCTCCTTGGGGTCCACGGTGGCATCTGGAGCAGCAGGGGCAGCGCTGCTCGTCCCCTCCGACTCTGTCTTTCCACTGTCTTCCTCCTCCTCCTCCTCCTCCTCCTCCTCCTCTTCGTCAGGACACTCAGCATCTTCTTCTTTCCCAGAATCGTCTCCTGAGGACTGGCTGTCGTCTTTCTTCCCCGTGTGGTGATCAAGTGCTTTATGGCTGGGGTCGCCCACTTCATATTCCATAAGGATCCCGAAAATGTCAATGAGGCATTTTCGGAAGTACTCTACTAAAAGTTCCAGGAAGCCTGACAGCTGGAGAAGAGAGAGAACAGGCACAGGGTGAGGGGTGGGGTCATCAGCTCTGCCTGAAGGGGCAAGAGCAGGAGCCGAGGGCAGCTTTGGCCAGACTCTGGAGGGCACACCACACACCCGAAAGCTACCTTCCTGATGACGGACAAGTGTGCGCAAGTGTGTCCCTCGTTCTCTGACAACTGGCACTGCCAGCATCGGCACCAGTTTTCCAGACCCATGGTTCCCACGTGATGAGAATTGCCACCACTCTCCACAGATGGGCAAGCTCCCCCACTCTCCACGGCTTGCCAATTTAGGCACCGTGCATGTGAGGAGTGGGAGCAAGGATGTTATGGACTCTTGTACCCAGAGCGGATCTGTTTCCTCTTCTATTTATCTGGGAGTCATCTGCTGGGGGTTTTATGGTTATAATCTCAGGATTTTTATGGCTATTTTTGTCTCAGGTTTCATAGGTTGCCCTAACTTATGTTCTCTCTATACCTTTTGGAGGAGATAATTTGAGCAATGTAGTAGCTCATAAACAGTGAAAATTATAATCAAATCAATTCAGTCCCTGATAAGCGAATGAGACTGCTCCATAAGATGCAATTTTACATTTCAGTTATTGGCAAAGTTAATGAAAGACAGGCGCCACTAGCAGAGAGGCCCGGCCTGTGGAAAGGTGAGCGAGCCCTCCTGCTCGCACTGCTAACTCCGGCACAGCCCGTCATACTCAGGCTGCACACGGCATGCAAGGATGCTCCTGTATGACAGACACTATGGAAGCTGCCCACACTTGTGCATCTCTGTTCCCTGGAAGGGGCTTGGGACTCTGTTCTGGGGTGAGGGGACACAAGCTGTACCAAACAGTCACTTTGGTGCTCCCAAAGGAATTCTACCACGTGAAGCTTGGGTGGCCCCCTCCCTTTTACAAGTTTACCTCTTCCCTAGCAAAGGGCAAGTTAATCAAACACTTCCGGGTTTAAAAATGCACGACCAAAAACCCATTGCCATTGTTCTTGAGGTCTCAGTAGTCCTCATTGTCCGCTATGTTCAGCGAGACCAGTTTTATCCCAGGCTTTTTTCAGACCTTGGCTTTGTGGGAGCCTAGGCAGTTTGGATGCTCACCTTACTAGACCTGGATGGAGGTGGGAGGTCCTTGGACTTCCCACAGGGCAGGCAACCCTGACTGCTCTTTGGGCTTACGAGGGAGGGGGACTTGATTGGAGGAGGGGGAGGGAAAGGGGAGGCGGAGGTGGGGAAGAGACAGAAATCTTTAATAAAAAAAAA
>JABTXL010021408.1:0-12347 GCA_025134845.1 Neodon shergylaensis
CTTTCTTCTTTGGTATTTCTGGCACTTGAAGAAGAATTTTTTTTTTTTAAATCTTATAAAGGCAAATGCACATGGAACAGGCAGGCCGACGGATGAAGACATGCAATTAAAGAAGTTTGGGGGAAAGATGGTTATTTCATAGAGATGGGGTACCTGCTGGTGGTGGGGATTCCTCTCTCTGAGTAATGATGGTTATTTTTTCTTCGGTGACAACTTTCTTCTGCACTTCGGGAACTTGAAAAGACATTTGTAGAACTGGGTTTATATTTTTCAAAGCAGCGAAATTCATTATTTTGAAAGAGACTAGACAGGTAGACAGAAGCTTGTCCCATTGTCACTGGCCATAAAACAACCACTTGGATGCTATGGGACAATGGTTTGTACCCTGTCAATTGTATTTTAATAAAACACTGATTGGCCAGTAACCAGGAAGTAGAGGCAAGACGACAAGAATAGGAGAATTCTGGGAAGAGGAAAGCTTGGTCTGCAGTCGTGACCCAGCCACGGAAGAAGTGAGATGTGACTGCCTCCCTGAATAAGGTTCCGAGCCACGTGGCTAGCATAGACAAGAATAATGGGCTAATATAAGTTATGAGAGTTAATAAGAAGCCTGAGCTAATGGGCCAATCAATTTATAACTAATGTAATGTTTATAACTCTGTGTGATTTCTTCGGGACTTAACGATTGCGGGAACCAGGCAGGACAGAAACCCCGACAACACTTGGAATACAACAAACACAATTAGCAGATAAACACAAACTGCTTTGCACTCAAGATGTAAACATGGGCTTGTTTACTAGGAAAGTCACCCTACCTTTAGCTGGAGGGGCCTCCTTCTTCTTTGCCACAGGAACCTTCTCTTCAGGAGCAGGTTTCTTTGGAGCCTCTGGGACTTAAAGTTTAAAATAGCCGGTCAGTACAGGCACGTTTCCTGTCCATGAATGGATACAGACACACCCCCAAAGTGACACACAGCACGTTGATATTACAGACTGCACTGGTATAATGAAGAAAGATCCCATTTCAAAGTCACAATATAGTAGTGGCTATGTGCAATGTTTTAGAAGCATTCAAATGACTAAAATGTGTTATGTAACAGAAATGTGTACAGAATTCATTCTTACACATTAGTATGGTGTGTGTACATGTGTGTGTATAGATGTGTATGTATGTGTTTTGGGAGGGTAGCAATAACCTTGGGGAGTTATTTTCCAGGTGCAATACACTTGATTTTTTTCCCTTTAGACAGGGTCCCCTACTGGCCTGGATTTTGCCAGGTAGGCTAGAGACTCAGTGACCAGTGAGTGCCAATTGTCTCTACTCTCCTACTCCCCAATTCTGTGATTACATGACTGCTCCACCATGGCTTTTTGCTTTTAAATTTAAATATAGGTGAGTTCTGAGTACTGAACAGTCAAGGCCAGCATTTAACTGACTTAGCTTCCTCTTTACTCCCCTTGGTGTGATCTGATGAACTCAGACCAGTCAGGGATTATACCAATAATGCAGAGTGTGAGTAGACCAGATAGAAAAGATCTCTTCATACTTTGTTTTGAAGAGAGGATATCGTAGCACTTTATGACCTTTGAACTACAGCTACAATGCTGTGGAATATGGTCGTTCATGTAACTTTTTACGCTGAACGCATTCTGAGTTTCTATTTCTGGTTACTAAAGGATAAATCAAGACACGAACACTCTCTGGAACAGGTCTTTCAGTAGGACAGTGTGCCAATGGCTTTGGGGACCTCTATGTCACAAAATGTTGTAAATGCGTAGGTGTTTTTCTGTAAGAAATTCTGTCACTTAGAATGTACTCCCAAGTGTTTGCAGTAAGTTTAATTAATTTCAATTCATACAGGGAAAATAAATGTCAAAGATCTGTCCTATTGAAGACTTGCCATCACGGATTTTGGGTTCATCTGTGTCTAGGTGACACTCACTTCTGCCAACCCCCTCCAGTTGCCTCTGCCTCCCCACAGACTCCTCACAACAGACAGTAACGATGTCTTAACGAAAAAGTCACATGCAAGAGTGAACAAGAGATGCTCTGTTCGATAAACATGTCCATAGAAGATATTTCACAATCCTCCTTAAGGATGACATTAAAAATTTAAGGTAGCAATTTGACATAGTTACTTCTTTTAATAACATATGCCTTAGGAATGTTCAGAATCATAAATAATATATAACAAGAATGAGGAACATGTCAAAGAGACAAGAGTCAAGGACAACATGGCACAGATGAAGCCTGTGCAGGGCTGAGCTGGCCCCTGTGGCGATGGCTGTCTCCACTGGTGGTTCTGCATACCTTGGGGAGGAGCAGCTGGCTCTTTCTTCTTGGGAATAGGAACTGGCTTCTTCTCCTCTGGCACAGGTTTCTTGGGAGCCTCAGGAACTTTAAAGATAACATTGTTGAAATGGTGTCGAATGCTACAGTCTCCTTCTGAGACATTCAAGATTATAGTCAAGCATAAAGCCTCATTAAGAGCTTAAGAATTAAAAAGTAATTTAGTACGTTCTACTTGGGGAAGCATGGAATGTTTAGTACATCAATACCAGGTAGACATCACACATATGACACAGGGCAGACAAATGCCCAGTTAGGATGGTCTGGCATCTGGAACAGTTACTAACATGTGTTACCATAAAGTAACCAAACAGTAGATAAGGAATTAAGCATATGAAAGATTGTCTACTAATAACATTCTGGTTAATACACAGGTCACACACACACAAGATCCAAGAAGATAGAACCCAAGAAATGTTCTTCTACCTTTGGCTGCTGGAGGTTCCACCTTCTTAGGGACAGGAACAGGGACCACTTCTTCTGCAACTTGTTTCTTAGGTGGTTCCGGGACTTGAAGAGAAATGTACTATGTTTGAGAAACTGCTCATCTTGACAAGATGTGCATTCTTATAAGATAGGAGTCAAGAGTAGATATTCCCCCTTTAAGCCAGTTGGATGCAAGAAACTATGGATTAGGAACTGAAAAAGACAGGCAGTGGTGGTGGCACATGCCTTTAATCCCAGCACTTGAGAGGCAGAGGCAGGTGGAACTCTGTGAGTTTGAGACCAGCCTGGTCTACAAGAGTTAGTTCCAGGACAGACTCCAAAGCTACAGAAAAACCCTGTCTCAAAAAAACCAAATCAAATAAATAAGTAAATAAAATAAAGATAAAATATGTGTAGATAGCTGAATGGCTAAGTAGAAAAGGGAAACCTATTTGTCACTTTGAATGGCAGGAGTTTCTACTTTCTCAGAAATAGATGGAAGAAATCTTCATTTAAAGTCAGTGCAAGAGAACAACTGTCTCAGGTGATAGTAAATAGTTATATCTTAAATTTAGCTCAGGAAAGAGAATGGGACCTTGGCGTAGAGTCTACAGTGTTCCCCCTTCCATCCCTCTACCCTTCCTTTCCTCTATCTCTTCCTTTCTCCTTTCCTTCTTCCATAAAGTGTCTTCCTGTGTAGCCCTAGCTGAGTGCTGGGATTTCGCTACCTTGCCCCTGGTAACCGTATTTTTTGATTTCAGTGGTGGAGTCAATACTAACACACCAGCTATTGTTGTAACTGATACTCTCACACAGAAAGTGGTAACTGCAGAAAAAAGGAAATTGTGTGTTTTGAGTATTAAGGGATTTCTAATATAACTTAATTAAATCGCAAGTTTACAAAACTTAGTTTCAATACTTCCGGTATGTTAAGCTCCTAATGGAGAGAATTATTCTCATTTGAAAGAAGGCTTCGGGAACTCATGTGAGGGGTTTCATTACACCTTATGTCCAAATGCAAGTGTCACTTAGATTTTAAGTGTCCAGAGACAGGGGAAGGATCCCCAAGCATTTCATGCCTGGTCTTGCCACTCCTCTTTCCAGTGACTTCTCTGTTCACACAGACCTAGGCCTGTTAACTGTGTGACTAATTCTGATACGTCATATCAGCGTAGCTAGATATGGACTGTGAATTTTGCTCAAGAACATCTTAAACTTAGGATGAATTACTGATACCTTTGGGCGGTGGTTCAATCTTTTTGGAAATTGCAACGTGAATTTTCTCCTCAGTGAGAGTTTTCTTTTGCACCTCGGGGACTTTTGAAAAAAAAAAAAAGTACACATCTTAATTACTGAAAGATCACGTTGTGAATGGCAATTGTAATTTACTAAGAATACCGAGACAAAAAAGTTAAAGCTAAAAGACATGAAAGGAAAAAGACAACAGGGAGACACAAGGAGACAGACACATCCACAGCATCTCACGTTAGGCAAGACGGGGATAAAAAGGCTATTTAAAACTCTGCCTCAAGCTCTCAAGTTCCAAACCGCCAGATACCTGTGACGGACACCTCCTCCTCTGTGTGAGAAGCAAAGAACATCTTCTCTTCCGAGATAACCATCTTCTTTGTGTGCACCGCCGGCACTTTAAAAAGAGCATCGCTGGGTTAGCAACTGTTCTAGGATAGGACATCAGCTGAGACACACAGATGGCACACGACACGAACGTCTTTCCACAGCGATTCAGTGGGTTAGTATGATAGATTAAGAACAAATTCAGTTTCAAGAAGAAAATAAATCAGGTTTCGATCTGCCTGGACAAACAACGCATGCGGCCTTGCATCAAGTACGGTTATGTGAGAATCGAATAGACACAACTTCTTCACACACAATGCACTACTTTCTCAAACCTATTAGGATCAATTCCTATCGATTAGAGCATGGGAAATGTTATATGCAATGCAATACACTGCATGATAAAGTTAGAAGATTACTCATCAAACTCAAAACCTTCCTTAAATTAAAAAAATTAATTTCTAAGCAAGACTAAAAGCAAAAATAAAGTTATTGAATTATACACAGGTATAACCCAACATAAAATGTGTGCTATTTAAAACGTGTAGTTTTCATGGTGCTTTTGAATTTTTTAACAATGTATGTTCAGATATCCATATGTGCAGATTACAATAATTGGAGCTTATAGTTTAAATAGAGATGAATACCTTTTACTTCAATTATTTCCTCCTGCACCGGAGTCCGGGAAGGTTTCTGTGGAATGATCTTCTTGGAAACTTCAGGTTCTTTAAAAATACGTACAGATATATTTGTATTGTGAGGAATATTTCTTAGCCCCAAAGTTTGAACATAACTCTGCTTGGATAACTGTATAAATAATGCATGAGCATATACCAGAGAGCCGATGACTTATGTACATGTGACTAGAACATTCTTTAAATGGTATCTATACCTTTGGTGACTTGAACTTTTTCTTCTTCCATTCTTCGGGAAGTCTTTTCAATTTTTTCAACTACTGGCTTCTTTACAACTGCAAATATTTTAAAGAAATTGCAGTACTTTTAGAATTTACTAAATTCTAAATATTTATTAAAATTCTCTCTCTAGCTCTTTACATACACATATATGTATGCATATATGTATACAAATATATGTAATATTTTTAAAGACAGGCAGGTTTGGTGTTCTCAATTTTAAGCAAAAGTCCCTGGGATTGTTTATATTTATTTTAAATCTACTATAACACTCTTTTATCTTAATAATTTTATTATTTTCAAGTAGATATAAATTCTGAAGAGAAAATTCATAGATATAATAAAGCTTAGAGAAGAAGTTGTGCCTATTAGATTTAACTACTGATTCAGGCATCCTTGCCAAACAAATCATGATAATTTCAGGCATATTCTGTTTTATTTAATGATTCTAATTGCATACCTTTGGGAGGTGGTGCTTTCTTTTCAGGCACTTTGGCTGGGATTTTCTTCTCGTGTAATTCTTTAATAAAAACACAAGACAAGCGAGATGCTTAAATCAGTCAATTCTACTAGCTGCGCTTGTTGCAAATATTAAAATGTTAAGAATAATTTATCATCCCGTAAGGAATCTGTCGTGTGGGGGAGCTTATGACTAATACAACTCTCAGGCAGAATTTCAAAACAGAATTAGGTGGTGATGAAATGAACTTTGAGCTTGTGAGTCAGAAAACAGCAACTGAGATGCAGCCTTAGTCCTAGGATTAAATGGTTCCACTGAAAGCAACATGGAAGCTTAATATCAAGGGAAGATAAAGACTATTCTACAGAACAAGTAATGCAAGATCCATAACCTTAGAGAAGCCAAAACAATCATTTTCTCCTTCATGTCCATTATAAATCAGGTAATAGCATCGAAAGTACAAGGGAACTGAGTGAAAACGAGAACAGAGAAGAGAAGCCACCCAGCACCTGCGTACGTACCTTCATGAACTTCCTTCTGAACTTGAATCACTTCTCTCTCCTGGTAAGTCTCTTCCCACTCCTCCTCGCCTTCATCATAGCCCTCTTCCCTCTCGTAGTACTTCTGCCCTTCTTCAAAGTCTTCCTCCCACTCCTCGTGGACTTCCCTTCTAGCGGCCACCTTGATCTCCTCATAGTCTTCATCTGGCTCTTCATAATAGGGCTCCTCGTAGGGCTCCGTGTAGGGCTCCACTTCCAGCTCCTCGTACGGCTCGTCCCAAGGCTCGATGAGCACTTTCTTCTCGTAGACGGCCTGCTCTCTCTCATACACAGCCTCTTTTTCTTTGTGAATCTCTTTCTTTCGAGTGATAGTTGTTATTTTCACTTCCTCGGCCTTAGAGGACACATCGATAATTTCGGAAGCTGAAAGATGAGAAGAAATAGGGGTAGGGGAGAACAAGAAAGGGAAATGGGATTAATTACATCCATCAAAAAGCTTTGTTCAAGGGAAGGCAACAGTCATTCCGCATTGAGCACTTGGATGCTGTAGCATCAGACTGATAATCTCTTATGGCTTGATGTGTATGGATTCTATTTTATTCACTAGGCAACATGACAATACTAAGACGCTCTTCACTCTTGATATAGGGATTTTCTTCTAGTGCCCAAAGTATGGATTCAATAGATAGCTTCAAATTGCTATGCCTTCTATTGCTCTATGTGAACTCCAGTTTGGAGAGATTCTCCTGAAGCACTTCAGTCGATAACATTAATAGCGTTATGGAGTCTAGAGTAAATGTTTCTGCAACTTAATCTTAGTTTTTCACTTTTGATGATGACTCACTAGTCAGTTGAATAATGACGCACAAAAAATGATGTAGTCAAAGCAGTTCCCAGTTTTTATATGACAAATTTCAAAATGTCTTTGAGATCAGTATTATTGACAAATCCTTAATATTTGTGTGGATTACAAAGTAAAACTCAGAAAGAGCTCTTTCCTTGCTGTCTCTCACTGCTGCCCTGCCCCATGCCCCCATCCAAGGGCTGTAGAGGTGTGGGAAACAGCCATTGTTTCCAGGACTCTGCACAGTGGCAGAGGGGACTGGACACTTTTACAACTTGGAAGCCTAATATTTAAAGGTGATCAAGAGGACACATGCAAAATTCAGAAGTAAATAAAATGCTGAATGATTCCACTTTACTTGCCTTTTGCTGGAAACATGGGAGTAGGAGGGAGGGGCTTCTTGGCAACTTCTGGCACTTCGAAAAACACAGAGTACATATTAATGTTTAGACTATAGATTGTTTAATGTTTACTAATTTAGAGCATTATCAAGGTCTTTTGCATAATGAATTATTACTAACGCAGCATCATAAAACCCCACCATTACCAAACTAGGCGAATAAGCATTGCTATATCAGGCTAGGATAACAAAAATGCTAGGAGGCTGGGCCTTCATTCCAGTTTAGGCTGGTTTTAAAGAATTCAAATGTAGAAAAAAATAGCAAAGAAATGTGTAGTGTGTTCAGCACTTAAAACCTGCGCTTTTGCTTTGTTCTGTTATAAAATCCACCAAACACGCATGCTTTCAAAACAGCCATCATGCCAGGTGGTGGTGGCGCATGCCTTTAATCCCAGTGCTTGAAGGTAGAGGTAGGTGGATCTCTGTGGGTTCGAGGCCAACCTGGTTTATAGAGCTAGTTCCAGGACAGGCTCCAAAACTACAGAGAAACCCTGTCTCGAAAGACTAAAGCAAACCAAACAAAATCCAAAATGACCATGGGGAAAGCTGTGTCGAGTGGAGGATGGGGCCTGTGCTTCGGTGTGGCTCTGGGCAGGAGGCTGCTGTGCTTTCTCCGTCAAGAGGGTTAGAAAAACTCTTTTACATTAGTCATCTAAAGGTCTTCCATCAGCCTCCCAAGATTTCTTCTAAAGATGTTGTTTGCTTTCTTCAAACATTAAGATAAGGAAAACCAGCAAAGGGTCCTGAGCTGGGCTGGAGCCGCATCATAACACACTAATCCTGAATCCCTGCTGGGAGCTGGGAGGACTTGGTCACCAACAGCAGTGGGACTGGAGGGGAAGGTCTCCTTCAAAGCATCAGTTGAAGACAGCAAGCATTCTCTGCGTTTGTTGGCTGCCAGAGGCAGACAAGGACACAAGAAGGACGAGAGAGATGGAGGTGGATGTACCACCCTAGTGACCCCGACTCTTGCCCTTTGGGTTTCCTGCACTCTTAAGTGCTTATCCACAATGAAGACCTTTCTTGTTAGTTTTTTTTTTGATTTTTAAAGTTTATTATAATACCTGGTGGTGGTGCTTCCTCCTTGGGTTTTGAAACAACTTTTTTGGTGTCTTTCTTCACAGCCTTTTTGGTCACTGAAAAAAAAAAAGATGTCAGATATAAATAATGTAAACATTTTAAGGACATTTCAATTCTGTTTTTCAGATGCTAATGAGAACAAGATAAAATAAACTTAATTGTGAGATACTTGCTTTAGAAAAATCTTGTATTAGAAAGCAAAAAGAAGAAGGAGGAGGAGAAGAAAAAGAAGGAGAAAAAGAAGAAGAGGAAAATTTTGCAGGGAGGGTAGATATGTCCTCTGAGCGTATGATGGGTAAGAGGCGGCTTTAGCAGAAGATGAGGGACACAGAAAGTGTCCCTTTCCCTGTGTTTCACTTGAGTGTGGAGACCACATTTGTCAGGAGAACAAAAGCAGGGTAGAATTGAAGCACACCCCGTGTTATATGTGAGGGTGTACTGCTGCTGCGGGCTGGAGGTAGACTCTGGTCCTGGCTACTAGGCGTATTTCCCACCGTGCTGGAAGCTTGTAAGCCCGGGGCACACCCTTTGTGTTTTAGAATCTGGCTTAAATTCACAGGTTTTGCAGTGAATACCAACAGTCATGCTGACATTTTCATTGAGAGGACAGATCATTTCTGAACAGAAATTACTGCTTCTGACCACAGGAGTATCATGAATCTAGTTTATGGTTTTTGATTTCTCCTCTCTGAGCTCTGCAAGTTGATGATATATGTTCGAGTAAACTCATATAAATTACAAACACGCTTCTCTCTTCTGTCGAAAGTACATAAGTCACAAAGTTGGATAAACATATTGAATTTCTTTGAAACTGGCTGAAAAATAGTTCAAGCATTTACTATCAGTGGCAGCAGGCAGACATTAGGAGGAGACTTAAATGTTATACCCATGAAGCTATTGCCGTGATAGTTAGCAGACTACCAGGAAACCTGATTTTGACCAGTGGATTTTTTTATAGCTCTGCTGAGAGAATTAATTCTCCTAGTAAGTTTGAATAAATAACTCCAGGAAGTCTCAGGCAAACTGTTGTCTGGGCTGTACAGCTTCCGGGTGCAAAGAGTTCCTAATCGCTTCCTAAACATTTAGCATTCGAGATAGTCAACTCCTTGCTACTTTTAAGAGCTCTTCTGCTTTGTTTGGCTTTTGAGACAGGGTTTTAGTATGTAGCCCCATCTGGCTTGTCGCACGGGCCTTTTGCTTGTAGTAATTTTCCTGTCTCTGTCTGCGGAGCTGGGATCACATGTATCTACCTGCTGCCCACTTCTGATCTCTTTATTAGTAACCACGCCCCTTAGTTAACAAACACAAACACACCTCACAAAAGACCCAACAGAGCAAGTCAAAGATATTCTGAACAGTGACTTACAAAAAGTAATTAAGAGTATAAATGAAAAGAAAACAAACCACAATTTTCAGTTTGCTTCTCAACTAATAGGCTGTGTTTCTATAAGCTGCCCAACAACTGGTTTTATTATTGTCATATTAGCTGTCAAGCATAGTGGTCAGGGGCATGTGAAATAAACTTATTTTTAACCAACATCCAAGTTATTCCCTTGCAATATTTTAAAACTAAGCATAGTGCTTGAGTTAATCTGGTAATTTTCAGCATTTCAAACCCTGTAGCAAAAGTATCATTTTGAAGTCAGTTCAGCGTCTTGACCACAAGAGGGAGCACGAACTATATGAAGTCACATTTCCACAGACTATGGAATTCTAAGTTTTATCACTTCAGTTAGTTTTCATATATTACCTTCAATACGCTTTCCTGGTGGCTTCTTCTCTTCGGGTAAAGGCAGCAGAAGAGGGATGGAAGGAGCAACCGCAGGAGGTATTTCTGGAAAAAAAAAATACATAGCAGCACCATGTCGCATGTATTTTGTTTATCAATCCAGGGGCTTAATTAGAAGAAGCAACATCAGTATCTATCTGGAGTAGTAACTGCATGTTTGCTCTGGTTTCTAACTGGACATGGAAGACAGGGATGTGGAATCTTGCTGCTCTACGCCCGGATGCTAGGGGTAGGGTCTTACCTTCAGGTGGAACCGCTCTGATAGGCATGGTTGGGATGGGAACTCTGGAATCGGGAATATCTGGAAGTAACCGATAGCAATAAGCACTGGGGAGCTGACCACACATGCTCACCGTCTGGGCACCTCTAAACAAACTGCCTTGGCCCATTTTGATAGGCCATCCCTTAGGTGGGTGGAGTAGGCAGAACAGAATGCTGGGAGGAAGAGGAAGTGAGCTCAGAGGCCATGCTCCCCTCTCCCAGGCAGACATGATGAAGCAAGCCACCAGGTCAGACATGCTGAATCTTTCCTGGTAAGACTGTTGCTACACAGATTATTAGAGATGGGTTGATCGTGATATGAGAATTAGCCGGTAAGGGCTAGAGCTAATGGGCCAAGCAGTGTTTAAAAGAATACAGTTTGTGTGTTGTTATTTCGGGCAAAGCTAGCTGGTGGCGGGAGCTGGGTGGCAGAAAGCAGGCCCGCAGCTCCTACTACACACACCAACACTGAACTTAGTGTCAGCAACAATTAAAAAAGAAGAAAATAAAAAAAAAATCTTACCAGGAGGCTTCATCTCAAGTTTTATTTCTGCAAAGGAAAAAGAGAGCGTTTTTGTATGTAGAACTGTTTGGGTAACATGTTTGCCTCCAGGACTGTGGCATGTTCACGCAGCCCGTCCTCACCTTTGGTTGTTAAGTACAGCTCTGCTGTGCTCCTGGCTTCACCTCTTGGCTCCAGGCGAGCAATTACTGAGTACACGCCTGGGGAGAATAATAATGCGACATTAGTCTCCTGATATACTTCTTCAGTTAAATACAATGTGCTTATTTATGCCCTTTAAATTTTCTTTTTGTTTTAAAGTACATTCCATACAATTATAGGATGTAAGCATTCTTTTTTCTTTCTTTCTTTTTCTTTTCTTTTCTTTTTTTTTTTTTTTTTTGAGACAGGGTTTCTCTGTAGCTTTGGAGCCTGTTCTGGAACTAGCTCTGTAGACCAGGCTGGCCTCGAACTCACAGAGATCCACCTGTCTCTGCCTCTCTAGTGCTGGGATTAAAGGCGTGCGCCACCATCTCCCGGCTAGAATGTAAGCATTGTTAGCGGGTGGAAATATCAAAAACAGGTGACGGGGAGGGTTGCACTACAGATCCACTGGGGAAGTGTCCACGTGATCACCTTCGTCGTCTGGGGTCACGTTGTGGATGGTCATGTAATGGCAGCGGCCGTCATTTCTAAAGTTGTATTTCTGGCTCTCAGTCAGCTCCGTTGGCCCTTTGTACCAGGTCACGATGGCATCGTCGAAGGACACTTCACACTCAAATGTAGCCGATTGATGCTCGCTCACCACAATGTTCTGTATGCGCTTGGTGAACTGAATCGGTTCAGCTGTTTACATCGAAAGGATTCACAGTGAGACTGACTGGGCAGGCAGGGATCTCTGTGACTGTGATTTCTTTACGTCAAAGTTCTTGGGAGTTGAGATGGGTTTCATTACGTGGCCCAAGCTGGTGTGCTCCTGCCTTGGGCTTCCAAATGCCGGAATTATAAGGTATTCACGTATTCACGTGTGCCACAAACCCAGTGAAATTAGCTTGCTTATTTATTTATTTATTTGCCTATCTTTCTATTTATGTGGTACTAATTTTGTACCTGGGGTCTCCTATCTATCTATCTATCTATCTATCTATCTATCTATCTATCTATCTATCATCTATCATCTATCTATCTACTTATCTATCTCTATCTATCTATCTATCTATCTATCTATCTATCTATCTATCTATCT
>JABTXL010021409.1:0-12344 GCA_025134845.1 Neodon shergylaensis
CTTTCTTCTTTGGTATTTCTGGCACTTGAAGAAGAATTTTTTTTTTTAAATCTTATAAAGGCAAATGCACATGGAACAGGCAGGCCGACGGATGAAGACATGCAATTAAAGAAGTTTGGGGGAAAGATGGTTATTTCATAGAGATGGGGTACCTGCTGGTGGTGGGGATTCCTCTCTCTGAGTAATGATGGTTATTTTTTCTTCGGTGACAACTTTCTTCTGCACTTCGGGAACTTGAAAAGACATTTGTAGAACTGGGTTTATATTTTTCAAAGCAGCGAAATTCATTATTTTGAAAGAGACTAGACAGGTAGACAGAAGCTTGTCCCATTGTCACTGGCCATAAAACAACCACTTGGATGCTATGGGACAATGGTTTGTACCCTGTCAATTGTATTTTAATAAAACACTGATTGGCCAGTAACCAGGAAGTAGAGGCAAGACGACAAGAATAGGAGAATTCTGGGAAGAGGAAAGCTTGGTCTGCAGTCGTGACCCAGCCACGGAAGAAGTGAGATGTGACTGCCTCCCTGAATAAGGTTCCGAGCCACGTGGCTAGCATAGACAAGAATAATGGGCTAATATAAGTTATGAGAGTTAATAAGAAGCCTGAGCTAATGGGCCAATCAATTTATAACTAATGTAATGTTTATAACTCTGTGTGATTTCTTCGGGACTTAACGATTGCGGGAACCAGGCAGGACAGAAACCCCGACAACACTTGGAATACAACAAACACAATTAGCAGATAAACACAAACTGCTTTGCACTCAAGATGTAAACATGGGCTTGTTTACTAGGAAAGTCACCCTACCTTTAGCTGGAGGGGCCTCCTTCTTCTTTGCCACAGGAACCTTCTCTTCAGGAGCAGGTTTCTTTGGAGCCTCTGGGACTTAAAGTTTAAAATAGCCGGTCAGTACAGGCACGTTTCCTGTCCATGAATGGATACAGACACACCCCCAAAGTGACACACAGCACGTTGATATTACAGACTGCACTGGTATAATGAAGAAAGATCCCATTTCAAAGTCACAATATAGTAGTGGCTATGTGCAATGTTTTAGAAGCATTCAAATGACTAAAATGTGTTATGTAACAGAAATGTGTACAGAATTCATTCTTACACATTAGTATGGTGTGTGTACATGTGTGTGTATAGATGTGTATGTATGTGTTTTGGGAGGGTAGCAATAACCTTGGGGAGTTATTTTCCAGGTGCAATACACTTGATTTTTTTCCCTTTAGACAGGGTCCCCTACTGGCCTGGATTTTGCCAGGTAGGCTAGAGACTCAGTGACCAGTGAGTGCCAATTGTCTCTACTCTCCTACTCCCCAATTCTGTGATTACATGACTGCTCCACCATGGCTTTTTGCTTTTAAATTTAAATATAGGTGAGTTCTGAGTACTGAACAGTCAAGGCCAGCATTTAACTGACTTAGCTTCCTCTTTACTCCCCTTGGTGTGATCTGATGAACTCAGACCAGTCAGGGATTATACCAATAATGCAGAGTGTGAGTAGACCAGATAGAAAAGATCTCTTCATACTTTGTTTTGAAGAGAGGATATCGTAGCACTTTATGACCTTTGAACTACAGCTACAATGCTGTGGAATATGGTCGTTCATGTAACTTTTTACGCTGAACGCATTCTGAGTTTCTATTTCTGGTTACTAAAGGATAAATCAAGACACGAACACTCTCTGGAACAGGTCTTTCAGTAGGACAGTGTGCCAATGGCTTTGGGGACCTCTATGTCACAAAATGTTGTAAATGCGTAGGTGTTTTTCTGTAAGAAATTCTGTCACTTAGAATGTACTCCCAAGTGTTTGCAGTAAGTTTAATTAATTTCAATTCATACAGGGAAAATAAATGTCAAAGATCTGTCCTATTGAAGACTTGCCATCACGGATTTTGGGTTCATCTGTGTCTAGGTGACACTCACTTCTGCCAACCCCCTCCAGTTGCCTCTGCCTCCCCACAGACTCCTCACAACAGACAGTAACGATGTCTTAACGAAAAAGTCACATGCAAGAGTGAACAAGAGATGCTCTGTTCGATAAACATGTCCATAGAAGATATTTCACAATCCTCCTTAAGGATGACATTAAAAATTTAAGGTAGCAATTTGACATAGTTACTTCTTTTAATAACATATGCCTTAGGAATGTTCAGAATCATAAATAATATATAACAAGAATGAGGAACATGTCAAAGAGACAAGAGTCAAGGACAACATGGCACAGATGAAGCCTGTGCAGGGCTGAGCTGGCCCCTGTGGCGATGGCTGTCTCCACTGGTGGTTCTGCATACCTTGGGGAGGAGCAGCTGGCTCTTTCTTCTTGGGAATAGGAACTGGCTTCTTCTCCTCTGGCACAGGTTTCTTGGGAGCCTCAGGAACTTTAAAGATAACATTGTTGAAATGGTGTCGAATGCTACAGTCTCCTTCTGAGACATTCAAGATTATAGTCAAGCATAAAGCCTCATTAAGAGCTTAAGAATTAAAAAGTAATTTAGTACGTTCTACTTGGGGAAGCATGGAATGTTTAGTACATCAATACCAGGTAGACATCACACATATGACACAGGGCAGACAAATGCCCAGTTAGGATGGTCTGGCATCTGGAACAGTTACTAACATGTGTTACCATAAAGTAACCAAACAGTAGATAAGGAATTAAGCATATGAAAGATTGTCTACTAATAACATTCTGGTTAATACACAGGTCACACACACACAAGATCCAAGAAGATAGAACCCAAGAAATGTTCTTCTACCTTTGGCTGCTGGAGGTTCCACCTTCTTAGGGACAGGAACAGGGACCACTTCTTCTGCAACTTGTTTCTTAGGTGGTTCCGGGACTTGAAGAGAAATGTACTATGTTTGAGAAACTGCTCATCTTGACAAGATGTGCATTCTTATAAGATAGGAGTCAAGAGTAGATATTCCCCCTTTAAGCCAGTTGGATGCAAGAAACTATGGATTAGGAACTGAAAAAGACAGGCAGTGGTGGTGGCACATGCCTTTAATCCCAGCACTTGAGAGGCAGAGGCAGGTGGAACTCTGTGAGTTTGAGACCAGCCTGGTCTACAAGAGTTAGTTCCAGGACAGACTCCAAAGCTACAGAAAAACCCTGTCTCAAAAAAACCAAATCAAATAAATAAGTAAATAAAATAAAGATAAAATATGTGTAGATAGCTGAATGGCTAAGTAGAAAAGGGAAACCTATTTGTCACTTTGAATGGCAGGAGTTTCTACTTTCTCAGAAATAGATGGAAGAAATCTTCATTTAAAGTCAGTGCAAGAGAACAACTGTCTCAGGTGATAGTAAATAGTTATATCTTAAATTTAGCTCAGGAAAGAGAATGGGACCTTGGCGTAGAGTCTACAGTGTTCCCCCTTCCATCCCTCTACCCTTCCTTTCCTCTATCTCTTCCTTTCTCCTTTCCTTCTTCCATAAAGTGTCTTCCTGTGTAGCCCTAGCTGAGTGCTGGGATTTCGCTACCTTGCCCCTGGTAACCGTATTTTTTGATTTCAGTGGTGGAGTCAATACTAACACACCAGCTATTGTTGTAACTGATACTCTCACACAGAAAGTGGTAACTGCAGAAAAAAGGAAATTGTGTGTTTTGAGTATTAAGGGATTTCTAATATAACTTAATTAAATCGCAAGTTTACAAAACTTAGTTTCAATACTTCCGGTATGTTAAGCTCCTAATGGAGAGAATTATTCTCATTTGAAAGAAGGCTTCGGGAACTCATGTGAGGGGTTTCATTACACCTTATGTCCAAATGCAAGTGTCACTTAGATTTTAAGTGTCCAGAGACAGGGGAAGGATCCCCAAGCATTTCATGCCTGGTCTTGCCACTCCTCTTTCCAGTGACTTCTCTGTTCACACAGACCTAGGCCTGTTAACTGTGTGACTAATTCTGATACGTCATATCAGCGTAGCTAGATATGGACTGTGAATTTTGCTCAAGAACATCTTAAACTTAGGATGAATTACTGATACCTTTGGGCGGTGGTTCAATCTTTTTGGAAATTGCAACGTGAATTTTCTCCTCAGTGAGAGTTTTCTTTTGCACCTCGGGGACTTTTGAAAAAAAAAAAAGTACACATCTTAATTACTGAAAGATCACGTTGTGAATGGCAATTGTAATTTACTAAGAATACCGAGACAAAAAAGTTAAAGCTAAAAGACATGAAAGGAAAAAGACAACAGGGAGACACAAGGAGACAGACACATCCACAGCATCTCACGTTAGGCAAGACGGGGATAAAAAGGCTATTTAAAACTCTGCCTCAAGCTCTCAAGTTCCAAACCGCCAGATACCTGTGACGGACACCTCCTCCTCTGTGTGAGAAGCAAAGAACATCTTCTCTTCCGAGATAACCATCTTCTTTGTGTGCACCGCCGGCACTTTAAAAAGAGCATCGCTGGGTTAGCAACTGTTCTAGGATAGGACATCAGCTGAGACACACAGATGGCACACGACACGAACGTCTTTCCACAGCGATTCAGTGGGTTAGTATGATAGATTAAGAACAAATTCAGTTTCAAGAAGAAAATAAATCAGGTTTCGATCTGCCTGGACAAACAACGCATGCGGCCTTGCATCAAGTACGGTTATGTGAGAATCGAATAGACACAACTTCTTCACACACAATGCACTACTTTCTCAAACCTATTAGGATCAATTCCTATCGATTAGAGCATGGGAAATGTTATATGCAATGCAATACACTGCATGATAAAGTTAGAAGATTACTCATCAAACTCAAAACCTTCCTTAAATTAAAAAAATTAATTTCTAAGCAAGACTAAAAGCAAAAATAAAGTTATTGAATTATACACAGGTATAACCCAACATAAAATGTGTGCTATTTAAAACGTGTAGTTTTCATGGTGCTTTTGAATTTTTTAACAATGTATGTTCAGATATCCATATGTGCAGATTACAATAATTGGAGCTTATAGTTTAAATAGAGATGAATACCTTTTACTTCAATTATTTCCTCCTGCACCGGAGTCCGGGAAGGTTTCTGTGGAATGATCTTCTTGGAAACTTCAGGTTCTTTAAAAATACGTACAGATATATTTGTATTGTGAGGAATATTTCTTAGCCCCAAAGTTTGAACATAACTCTGCTTGGATAACTGTATAAATAATGCATGAGCATATACCAGAGAGCCGATGACTTATGTACATGTGACTAGAACATTCTTTAAATGGTATCTATACCTTTGGTGACTTGAACTTTTTCTTCTTCCATTCTTCGGGAAGTCTTTTCAATTTTTTCAACTACTGGCTTCTTTACAACTGCAAATATTTTAAAGAAATTGCAGTACTTTTAGAATTTACTAAATTCTAAATATTTATTAAAATTCTCTCTCTAGCTCTTTACATACACATATATGTATGCATATATGTATACAAATATATGTAATATTTTTAAAGACAGGCAGGTTTGGTGTTCTCAATTTTAAGCAAAAGTCCCTGGGATTGTTTATATTTATTTTAAATCTACTATAACACTCTTTTATCTTAATAATTTTATTATTTTCAAGTAGATATAAATTCTGAAGAGAAAATTCATAGATATAATAAAGCTTAGAGAAGAAGTTGTGCCTATTAGATTTAACTACTGATTCAGGCATCCTTGCCAAACAAATCATGATAATTTCAGGCATATTCTGTTTTATTTAATGATTCTAATTGCATACCTTTGGGAGGTGGTGCTTTCTTTTCAGGCACTTTGGCTGGGATTTTCTTCTCGTGTAATTCTTTAATAAAAACACAAGACAAGCGAGATGCTTAAATCAGTCAATTCTACTAGCTGCGCTTGTTGCAAATATTAAAATGTTAAGAATAATTTATCATCCCGTAAGGAATCTGTCGTGTGGGGGAGCTTATGACTAATACAACTCTCAGGCAGAATTTCAAAACAGAATTAGGTGGTGATGAAATGAACTTTGAGCTTGTGAGTCAGAAAACAGCAACTGAGATGCAGCCTTAGTCCTAGGATTAAATGGTTCCACTGAAAGCAACATGGAAGCTTAATATCAAGGGAAGATAAAGACTATTCTACAGAACAAGTAATGCAAGATCCATAACCTTAGAGAAGCCAAAACAATCATTTTCTCCTTCATGTCCATTATAAATCAGGTAATAGCATCGAAAGTACAAGGGAACTGAGTGAAAACGAGAACAGAGAAGAGAAGCCACCCAGCACCTGCGTACGTACCTTCATGAACTTCCTTCTGAACTTGAATCACTTCTCTCTCCTGGTAAGTCTCTTCCCACTCCTCCTCGCCTTCATCATAGCCCTCTTCCCTCTCGTAGTACTTCTGCCCTTCTTCAAAGTCTTCCTCCCACTCCTCGTGGACTTCCCTTCTAGCGGCCACCTTGATCTCCTCATAGTCTTCATCTGGCTCTTCATAATAGGGCTCCTCGTAGGGCTCCGTGTAGGGCTCCACTTCCAGCTCCTCGTACGGCTCGTCCCAAGGCTCGATGAGCACTTTCTTCTCGTAGACGGCCTGCTCTCTCTCATACACAGCCTCTTTTTCTTTGTGAATCTCTTTCTTTCGAGTGATAGTTGTTATTTTCACTTCCTCGGCCTTAGAGGACACATCGATAATTTCGGAAGCTGAAAGATGAGAAGAAATAGGGGTAGGGGAGAACAAGAAAGGGAAATGGGATTAATTACATCCATCAAAAAGCTTTGTTCAAGGGAAGGCAACAGTCATTCCGCATTGAGCACTTGGATGCTGTAGCATCAGACTGATAATCTCTTATGGCTTGATGTGTATGGATTCTATTTTATTCACTAGGCAACATGACAATACTAAGACGCTCTTCACTCTTGATATAGGGATTTTCTTCTAGTGCCCAAAGTATGGATTCAATAGATAGCTTCAAATTGCTATGCCTTCTATTGCTCTATGTGAACTCCAGTTTGGAGAGATTCTCCTGAAGCACTTCAGTCGATAACATTAATAGCGTTATGGAGTCTAGAGTAAATGTTTCTGCAACTTAATCTTAGTTTTTCACTTTTGATGATGACTCACTAGTCAGTTGAATAATGACGCACAAAAAATGATGTAGTCAAAGCAGTTCCCAGTTTTTATATGACAAATTTCAAAATGTCTTTGAGATCAGTATTATTGACAAATCCTTAATATTTGTGTGGATTACAAAGTAAAACTCAGAAAGAGCTCTTTCCTTGCTGTCTCTCACTGCTGCCCTGCCCCATGCCCCCATCCAAGGGCTGTAGAGGTGTGGGAAACAGCCATTGTTTCCAGGACTCTGCACAGTGGCAGAGGGGACTGGACACTTTTACAACTTGGAAGCCTAATATTTAAAGGTGATCAAGAGGACACATGCAAAATTCAGAAGTAAATAAAATGCTGAATGATTCCACTTTACTTGCCTTTTGCTGGAAACATGGGAGTAGGAGGGAGGGGCTTCTTGGCAACTTCTGGCACTTCGAAAAACACAGAGTACATATTAATGTTTAGACTATAGATTGTTTAATGTTTACTAATTTAGAGCATTATCAAGGTCTTTTGCATAATGAATTATTACTAACGCAGCATCATAAAACCCCACCATTACCAAACTAGGCGAATAAGCATTGCTATATCAGGCTAGGATAACAAAAATGCTAGGAGGCTGGGCCTTCATTCCAGTTTAGGCTGGTTTTAAAGAATTCAAATGTAGAAAAAAATAGCAAAGAAATGTGTAGTGTGTTCAGCACTTAAAACCTGCGCTTTTGCTTTGTTCTGTTATAAAATCCACCAAACACGCATGCTTTCAAAACAGCCATCATGCCAGGTGGTGGTGGCGCATGCCTTTAATCCCAGTGCTTGAAGGTAGAGGTAGGTGGATCTCTGTGGGTTCGAGGCCAACCTGGTTTATAGAGCTAGTTCCAGGACAGGCTCCAAAACTACAGAGAAACCCTGTCTCGAAAGACTAAAGCAAACCAAACAAAATCCAAAATGACCATGGGGAAAGCTGTGTCGAGTGGAGGATGGGGCCTGTGCTTCGGTGTGGCTCTGGGCAGGAGGCTGCTGTGCTTTCTCCGTCAAGAGGGTTAGAAAAACTCTTTTACATTAGTCATCTAAAGGTCTTCCATCAGCCTCCCAAGATTTCTTCTAAAGATGTTGTTTGCTTTCTTCAAACATTAAGATAAGGAAAACCAGCAAAGGGTCCTGAGCTGGGCTGGAGCCGCATCATAACACACTAATCCTGAATCCCTGCTGGGAGCTGGGAGGACTTGGTCACCAACAGCAGTGGGACTGGAGGGGAAGGTCTCCTTCAAAGCATCAGTTGAAGACAGCAAGCATTCTCTGCGTTTGTTGGCTGCCAGAGGCAGACAAGGACACAAGAAGGACGAGAGAGATGGAGGTGGATGTACCACCCTAGTGACCCCGACTCTTGCCCTTTGGGTTTCCTGCACTCTTAAGTGCTTATCCACAATGAAGACCTTTCTTGTTAGTTTTTTTTTTGATTTTTAAAGTTTATTATAATACCTGGTGGTGGTGCTTCCTCCTTGGGTTTTGAAACAACTTTTTTGGTGTCTTTCTTCACAGCCTTTTTGGTCACTGAAAAAAAAAAAGATGTCAGATATAAATAATGTAAACATTTTAAGGACATTTCAATTCTGTTTTTCAGATGCTAATGAGAACAAGATAAAATAAACTTAATTGTGAGATACTTGCTTTAGAAAAATCTTGTATTAGAAAGCAAAAAGAAGAAGGAGGAGGAGAAGAAAAAGAAGGAGAAAAAGAAGAAGAGGAAAATTTTGCAGGGAGGGTAGATATGTCCTCTGAGCGTATGATGGGTAAGAGGCGGCTTTAGCAGAAGATGAGGGACACAGAAAGTGTCCCTTTCCCTGTGTTTCACTTGAGTGTGGAGACCACATTTGTCAGGAGAACAAAAGCAGGGTAGAATTGAAGCACACCCCGTGTTATATGTGAGGGTGTACTGCTGCTGCGGGCTGGAGGTAGACTCTGGTCCTGGCTACTAGGCGTATTTCCCACCGTGCTGGAAGCTTGTAAGCCCGGGGCACACCCTTTGTGTTTTAGAATCTGGCTTAAATTCACAGGTTTTGCAGTGAATACCAACAGTCATGCTGACATTTTCATTGAGAGGACAGATCATTTCTGAACAGAAATTACTGCTTCTGACCACAGGAGTATCATGAATCTAGTTTATGGTTTTTGATTTCTCCTCTCTGAGCTCTGCAAGTTGATGATATATGTTCGAGTAAACTCATATAAATTACAAACACGCTTCTCTCTTCTGTCGAAAGTACATAAGTCACAAAGTTGGATAAACATATTGAATTTCTTTGAAACTGGCTGAAAAATAGTTCAAGCATTTACTATCAGTGGCAGCAGGCAGACATTAGGAGGAGACTTAAATGTTATACCCATGAAGCTATTGCCGTGATAGTTAGCAGACTACCAGGAAACCTGATTTTGACCAGTGGATTTTTTTATAGCTCTGCTGAGAGAATTAATTCTCCTAGTAAGTTTGAATAAATAACTCCAGGAAGTCTCAGGCAAACTGTTGTCTGGGCTGTACAGCTTCCGGGTGCAAAGAGTTCCTAATCGCTTCCTAAACATTTAGCATTCGAGATAGTCAACTCCTTGCTACTTTTAAGAGCTCTTCTGCTTTGTTTGGCTTTTGAGACAGGGTTTTAGTATGTAGCCCCATCTGGCTTGTCGCACGGGCCTTTTGCTTGTAGTAATTTTCCTGTCTCTGTCTGCGGAGCTGGGATCACATGTATCTACCTGCTGCCCACTTCTGATCTCTTTATTAGTAACCACGCCCCTTAGTTAACAAACACAAACACACCTCACAAAAGACCCAACAGAGCAAGTCAAAGATATTCTGAACAGTGACTTACAAAAAGTAATTAAGAGTATAAATGAAAAGAAAACAAACCACAATTTTCAGTTTGCTTCTCAACTAATAGGCTGTGTTTCTATAAGCTGCCCAACAACTGGTTTTATTATTGTCATATTAGCTGTCAAGCATAGTGGTCAGGGGCATGTGAAATAAACTTATTTTTAACCAACATCCAAGTTATTCCCTTGCAATATTTTAAAACTAAGCATAGTGCTTGAGTTAATCTGGTAATTTTCAGCATTTCAAACCCTGTAGCAAAAGTATCATTTTGAAGTCAGTTCAGCGTCTTGACCACAAGAGGGAGCACGAACTATATGAAGTCACATTTCCACAGACTATGGAATTCTAAGTTTTATCACTTCAGTTAGTTTTCATATATTACCTTCAATACGCTTTCCTGGTGGCTTCTTCTCTTCGGGTAAAGGCAGCAGAAGAGGGATGGAAGGAGCAACCGCAGGAGGTATTTCTGGAAAAAAAAATACATAGCAGCACCATGTCGCATGTATTTTGTTTATCAATCCAGGGGCTTAATTAGAAGAAGCAACATCAGTATCTATCTGGAGTAGTAACTGCATGTTTGCTCTGGTTTCTAACTGGACATGGAAGACAGGGATGTGGAATCTTGCTGCTCTACGCCCGGATGCTAGGGGTAGGGTCTTACCTTCAGGTGGAACCGCTCTGATAGGCATGGTTGGGATGGGAACTCTGGAATCGGGAATATCTGGAAGTAACCGATAGCAATAAGCACTGGGGAGCTGACCACACATGCTCACCGTCTGGGCACCTCTAAACAAACTGCCTTGGCCCATTTTGATAGGCCATCCCTTAGGTGGGTGGAGTAGGCAGAACAGAATGCTGGGAGGAAGAGGAAGTGAGCTCAGAGGCCATGCTCCCCTCTCCCAGGCAGACATGATGAAGCAAGCCACCAGGTCAGACATGCTGAATCTTTCCTGGTAAGACTGTTGCTACACAGATTATTAGAGATGGGTTGATCGTGATATGAGAATTAGCCGGTAAGGGCTAGAGCTAATGGGCCAAGCAGTGTTTAAAAGAATACAGTTTGTGTGTTGTTATTTCGGGCAAAGCTAGCTGGTGGCGGGAGCTGGGTGGCAGAAAGCAGGCCCGCAGCTCCTACTACACACACCAACACTGAACTTAGTGTCAGCAACAATTAAAAAAGAAGAAAATAAAAAAAAAATCTTACCAGGAGGCTTCATCTCAAGTTTTATTTCTGCAAAGGAAAAAGAGAGCGTTTTTGTATGTAGAACTGTTTGGGTAACATGTTTGCCTCCAGGACTGTGGCATGTTCACGCAGCCCGTCCTCACCTTTGGTTGTTAAGTACAGCTCTGCTGTGCTCCTGGCTTCACCTCTTGGCTCCAGGCGAGCAATTACTGAGTACACGCCTGGGGAGAATAATAATGCGACATTAGTCTCCTGATATACTTCTTCAGTTAAATACAATGTGCTTATTTATGCCCTTTAAATTTTCTTTTTGTTTTAAAGTACATTCCATACAATTATAGGATGTAAGCATTCTTTTTTCTTTCTTTCTTTTTCTTTTCTTTTCTTTTTTTTTTTTTTTTTTGAGACAGGGTTTCTCTGTAGCTTTGGAGCCTGTTCTGGAACTAGCTCTGTAGACCAGGCTGGCCTCGAACTCACAGAGATCCACCTGTCTCTGCCTCTCTAGTGCTGGGATTAAAGGCGTGCGCCACCATCTCCCGGCTAGAATGTAAGCATTGTTAGCGGGTGGAAATATCAAAAACAGGTGACGGGGAGGGTTGCACTACAGATCCACTGGGGAAGTGTCCACGTGATCACCTTCGTCGTCTGGGGTCACGTTGTGGATGGTCATGTAATGGCAGCGGCCGTCATTTCTAAAGTTGTATTTCTGGCTCTCAGTCAGCTCCGTTGGCCCTTTGTACCAGGTCACGATGGCATCGTCGAAGGACACTTCACACTCAAATGTAGCCGATTGATGCTCGCTCACCACAATGTTCTGTATGCGCTTGGTGAACTGAATCGGTTCAGCTGTTTACATCGAAAGGATTCACAGTGAGACTGACTGGGCAGGCAGGGATCTCTGTGACTGTGATTTCTTTACGTCAAAGTTCTTGGGAGTTGAGATGGGTTTCATTACGTGGCCCAAGCTGGTGTGCTCCTGCCTTGGGCTTCCAAATGCCGGAATTATAAGGTATTCACGTATTCACGTGTGCCACAAACCCAGTGAAATTAGCTTGCTTATTTATTTATTTATTTGCCTATCTTTCTATTTATGTGGTACTAATTTTGTACCTGGGGTCTCCTATCTATCTATCTATCTATCTATCTATCTATCTATCTATCTATCTATCATCTATCATCTATCTATCTACTTATCTATCTCTATCTATCTATCTATCTATCTATCTATCTATCTATCTATCTATCT
>JABTXL010021416.1:0-36257 GCA_025134845.1 Neodon shergylaensis
CTTGTGTCTCCTTTCAAGGTCTGAAGAACAGGCCTGGGGCCATGGTTCTTAAACCATGGGTCTCGTTCGGCCTGGTATGGCCTACCAGCCACAAGAGGGGGCCAGGCCAGAACGTTTTAGAGCTATGTACCTGAAATCATCACGCCCTGTGTCATGCGCTGTGACACATGAGGACAAGCTCTGTACCCCTCCTCTCCCTGCAGTGAGAACTGTTAGCTCCCCGCAAGGTAAGTTCATACTTGTCCCAGCACTATGGCTGGACACCCCTGAGCAGTGCCATTGAAGCAGCTGTCTCCCGAGTCCCATTAAATATTCCACAGTTATTAACCTCACTGAATAAAAAACGTTTCCAAGAACAATTTGTCCTCCAATAAATTGGGAAAGTTTATTCTTTCCTTTGTAGAGTGGTATCAGAGCAGGAAACTGTCCTTCCCAGACACAGATTGTGTCTTCTTCCCTCACAGGACTCTGATCTCATCTTAGCAGCTGTGGCTCAAATGCTGGCACACAGTGACAATCAATATGCAGATTCAGCTTGTTGATGTGACTGGTTCCTGCCAGTGTCTAGATGTTGGAGATTATAGTGAGGGGGCAGCATGTCCTGAGAAAAACCAGGACCGGGGAGCACACATATATGGGACACACACTTGACCTCTAATCTGCCTCATTGATAGTTCTGCTCCCTGCTTCAATCTCAGTGTCGGGGCTCACAAGGTTTTACTCTTTGCCATTTAAAACCAGATGAGGCTGGCCTTTAACCAGTGTCTTTGGGCAATTCATGGTCACTTTTTCGTCTCGTTATGTCCAGTCTAGAATGAATACAAATGTCCTGTCGAGCTAGCTATGATTGCTACTGTTTTTCCCAGGAGAATTCAGGGAGGTTGCCAGAGTTAGGAACCTGGCTTGAGAGGAAGGAATCTCTGTTCCACAACACGATCAAGCTCAGGGATCAGGGACTTCCCTCAGGTGTGTGAATTCAGCTGTCGCACTGTCTACCATACACTGAACACAGTGAGGTCATAGAATAGGAAGGGTTCTATGTGAGTCCAGCATATATACAAAGCTGAGTTTTCCACTGAAAGCTCAAAGGTATGCATGAAGATTTGTGCTCACACTTGACACACATGACAGGGATCTAAGACCTTACCACATGGGTTTTCCTTGTGACCAGTGTGATGTGTATAGATATGCCCATGCCACAGCAGGTCCTATAGTTCCTGATGGAGCAAGGAGAAGCCTAATCTCTCCAGCTTGCCAAGAATTAAATACATCTAGAGACGTATGTGGAAGGAGAAGGTAGCCATGGAAGCTCTGCTGTGGGAGAACAGTGTTCCAGTGACGGTATAGACACAGCCTGTGCTCCTCTTAGCCTTGCCCCTCCTAAGCAGAGCTTCATCCCACATGACTGCAGAATTGGAGATGGTGTTCAAGATGGTTACCTTCTCTGGAACCTCGCACACTACTAACTATGACCTAGACTAATGTGAGGCTTGACCACCTTGTCTACAGAGCTAGTACACAATTATTCCTGAGCACCCCCCCCGATGTCCACCATATACTCTGTCTGCTACTGTTAGCTTCCTTGACAGATAACATGCTGACCTTACCTTATCTAGGTGAGACTCAGGACTCACACAAAGTCAGTTACCACCATCCATGCTCCTCAGGTCCCTATGCTATTGAGGCTGGTCTGTGCTGAAGATAGACACTATGGGTTCCTTTTCCTTCTTAAGGTCAGCTATGGCTTCTTGGCAGTAGAATGAGGTGGGTATGGGCAGAGTTGTAGACCTGTACTGAGAGTCTGTGTTTGCAAGTCTTGGCTGCAGCAAGTTGTGTGTCTTGTGAAGTGTGAGGTCTGGGTTTCCTGGCCTTTCCTCCTCTTCCATGTCTGTTATCAGGGCAGTGTGTGGGTGTCTATAGTTGGGTTCACTCTGTTGGGGAGGATGCTCTGCATGGTTGAGCTGGGACTTGTAGTCTCCAGTGGCCAATTAGGGAGTCATGATCCTCTGTGGCATCTGGGACTCAAACTGTATGGCCTCCAGAGGTATACTAGAGACACTGGACAATTTCTGCCTCATAGCCACCCACTCCTCGTGAGTTGGATTAACCCTAGGGACCTCAGGTAACTGAGGAGACTATGTCAGGGTATGGTATATGACTCAGAGGGACCCTAGCCCAGTGTTTCTCATTAAAGCTGTTCCCTGGGTGGGCCATCATGGCCTCCTGGCCACAGCACTTTCTCTTCCAACACTCTTGCTATACTGATATGAGGAAAGGAGATAGGGAGTCCTGTGTGGGGCTCTTTTGCCTCCTCCTCCAATAACCAAGAGTCAGCCTTCTCATTCCATTGACCCTTCAGTCCCATCAAGAGCCAAGGTAGATGGACTCAGTTCTCTTTCTGTGCCTTTGTGGTTATTTTAATTTAACACAAATCCTACTTAAAGGATTAAGAATTCAAGTCAATATATAATGATCCCAACCAAACGGATAGCTCTTCTGTAAGTGGGTGACCTTTCTTCTCTGGGTGCTGAGGTCTGACTCCCACCCATGCCTTCACTCTGCATTCTCCATCTGCTGTCTTTGTGAGGATGCCCACAACACTCTCTCCTTCTGTACTGATAATGTTCTTGACAGCTCATTGTGGGCGACAACTTAGTCAGTGTCCACTGAGTTCCTCCATTATCTTATCTCACCACTCTCAGGCACTTGCTTGATTCCTTTCTACAAACAAATCCTCTTATCCCTTTATTTTCATGTATTTGTGAGTATATATATATATATATATGTATATGTATATATATATATGTGTGTGTGTGTGTGTGTGAGAGAGAGAGAGAGTTTGTATGTGTGTATGTTCCAAGGACTTATTTGGCTTGCTTGCATGTGCATGGTTGGATTGTGGTTATCTACTTGATGAAGAACAACTTACACATGGCTATGACTAATTAAAATGAGCTCATTTAACCAGCAATATTAATAATCCATTGCTTCTCTGGGAGGGATGGGACCTCATAAGTTCCTCCCCATCTATGTTCAATGTTTATTGTCCCAAGTCTCTTCAGGTAGCCATACCTTCTTACTAATTCATGAGTAGAGCAGACATGTCAAGTCCAACAGACATCATTCATAGCTCCTCCCCATCCTCTGGTTTTTATCCTCTTAATAGTCTTACTTTTCGGTGTTTTTCACTATTAATTGAATTTCTGCAGTTATTTGGGAGACACACATTAGTGGCCCTATTCACTTATCAAGTGTCCTGGCTCCCTGGTCTTAGGACACTTGCATTACTGTTGGCTTCCACTCAAGGTTCAGAAACAGTGGTGCCTGGTGATGGTGTAATTTATAGATAGTTCTAAGATCTAAAAGTATTGGTATTTAAGTAGTAAAACAAGGAAGTGGTGAAGAAGAGAAGAAAGAAGGTGAAGTGTGAACGAGTAGACGAGTATGTGGTTTGGAGGTGTGAGAGGTCGTGGAGAGGTCACTGAGGTAGAAATGCAGTAAGAAGGTTTAGTATAGAAAGGTAAGAGGCAGTCATGATGGTCTCTCCTGGAGAGACAGAGAACAGAGCAGGGTAGCATACAATCAGCATACAAAATGGAAGGTAGGCAGAAAGATCATATAAAGAGAAATTAAAATACCAAAGGCTCTATAATTATGTAACAATACAAGAAAACATCAGTGTGAAATATAGAGTATAAGAAAATACCTGACATTTCTCCTGGGGATGATATGATTTCTTCTGTATAGCACGTTATATGCCAGTCTACAGAGGAGGACAGGAGGACCACCATATCATCCACCAGGCTACACATGTGGGCATGTGTGACCAATGACTGTGAACTCACACTATTTCCCTCCTACTTTCTAGGCTATTCTTTTGTGTCTTGCCACATCCTCAGCATCTAACATCAGAGCTCAATAGCCTCTTAGTTCTCAGGAACTGTGTGGTGGGAAAATGTCCCATTTGGGAATCCGTCAGACCACACAAATAGTAAAGCACACAGCAGACAGAGACATTTCCTTCTAGGTTCTAATTGGACAATGTTCCTCTAGTCCTTAAGTCCTTGTTACTGCTTATCTCCCTCCTACATAGGTGGGTCGAGACTTTTGCTCCATGGGTAGACAATGTCTATACTCCTTTTCATCATGGAGGAAGTGTCATCAAATGACCACTTAACCTCCACAAACAATTATGATGAGAAGGTAAAATCTAGGGTGGGGTAAACCAGGATGGAAAACCAGGGAGACCTAGGGAGCATTCATAAGGAATAAAAAGGATTCATTGCCCCAGGTCCTGGCTCCCACTGACACTGGCTGAGAGGTAACACTGCTGAGGTAATTGACCAGAGCCCTGCACAGACTAAGCACAGCGTCTGTACTCTTTCCAGAGAGATTCAAACAAGAGTGATAAAGCTGCTGGTGAATACTTCTACTGGTTCTTTCCTGTATTCTCCTCCTATCTACGTCATAAACCTGACCAGTGCACCTTATAGATCACCTTCCATGTTCATTTACCAAAAGAACTTCTTCAAAAGAATTGAGTGACCTTCATGGTGGCCAACTGTGCGGAGGATGCCTGGTCATCTCTACTGACACTTGGCTCTTCTGTTTTTAATTCATCACTATGTCTCTCTGAGTCTTTCCTGCCTATCCCAATTTCTGTATGAACGAAAAGGTAAAGGAACTTTCTGGAAACCACCTCAAATGCAGAAAGCCCCTGGTGACATCATAGTAACTTTTTTGCCTCCACTCATTGAAGTGATTAAATTTCTACAAAGTGACACTTAGTACAAGCTCCAGACAAGTCCCTGTGTATCCATCTGTCTTCATTTCAATGGGTGTTTTAAGGATATGACTTAGATCATCTAGTATTCCAGTACATTTACAGGAGATTTCAGTCTGTTTTGATTTTACATGCAGTTTCCTATTGTAGGTATTTGATATTATTCTGCATTTTTGTGACTGTAGTGTCAAAAAGTGTAGAGAGGGAGTGAGTTACCCTATGTTAGTAAACAGCAGGTGAGCTGAGCATATGGTCGGGAAGTCATGGAAGGAGGCCTGAAAGACAAAGTGAAGAAAACTTATTGAAAGAAACATTGACACAAAGCTTCCGATATGGGGATCAGAAAAAGACACTGCATTTCAAGTAGCTACAAAGATCACTTAGACTAGGGGCTAGAACCAACCATGTGTGTATAAGGTGAATTATCAAAATTAAAATATAAAAGGGGGATTTTAATGCAGTAAATGAAAAGAGACACCACATGCAAAGAAATATACACAAGACCATTGGTGATTTCTTACCATTTACTCTCCAATGTAGATATAATAATGATATCAAGGAAAGAGTTATTCCTTAGAAACAGATACCAAGGGAGTTTCTCATGCTTGACCTAGCTAACAGGAAGAGCTGGAAGAGGCTCCCTATGTAGAAAGATTGCTAAGAAGCAGCACAAAGCATCGGATAATATACATCTCCATTGGGACAAAGGAGAGGTTGAACGCTGCTGCCATGTGACACATCAAATGAGAAGGGTCAGGACACTAGAGAAAGAGACTTCCAAAAAGAGGAAGACCGGCGAGACGACCCACGCAGAGGCTCGGCGACGGCAGGCGACCGACGCAGGCGGGCAACGCAAGAAGCAGGCTGCGGCCAGGACCGGCGGAGACTGGCGCGGCGGCAGAGGATGCAGGCGGCAGGGACCAGCACACAACACTGAGAGCAGATCACCCGGCTACAACTAATTCAAAGAGGTAGGCCTTTGGTTGGCGAGGTCCCTGGCAAACGGGGTGCTGGGTCCTGTTCCTGAAGACCCTTCTGAGGGGTGAGAGGGATCTTGGCCCCCGCCTGGAGTCAGGAAACAGAGCGAGGGCAATTTGTAAGAGAAGCCTCGGGCCAGCAGAGAAACCTGATCCAATTTTAAAAGACTGATTAGATACCATCGATAGGAAGAGATGGGCAGGCGCCAAGGCAGAATTTCACCCAATAATCTAAAAAACAACATGAAAACACCAGAACCCAATGATCCTACAACAGAAGGACTTGAACACCCTAACACAGAAGAAGCGGAAAAAATTGACTTTATGAAAGCAATAGAGTCCCTTAAACAACATGTAAAAAACACCTTTATAGAAATGGATGAGAAGTATGAAAAAAAGTTTGAAAAAATGAGTAAATACGTACAGGAGACCCTGGGAAACCAAGAAAAAACGATCAAACAGGTAATGTAAACAGTTCAAGAATTGAAAACTGAAATGGAAACAAGGAAGAAAACACAAATTGAGGAACAGCTGGATATGGAAAATCTAGGTCAACAAGCAGAGCCTACAGAAACAAGCATAATCAATAGAATACAAGAGATAGAAGAAAGAATCTCATATTCTGAGGACACCATAGAGAAAATAAATGCACTGATCAAAGAAAACAGCAAAGTCAACAAATTCGCATCACAAAACATTCAAGAAATATGGGACACAATAAAAAGACCAAACCTAAGAATAATTGGGATAGAAGAAGGAGAAGAATCACAGCTCAAAGGCCCAGAAAATATTTTTAACAAAATTATGGAAGAAAACTTTCCCAACTTAAAGAAAGATATCCCTTTGAACATTCAAGAAGCATACAGAACACCAAACAGACTGGATCAAAGAAAAACATCCCCTTGCCATATAATAATCAAAACACAAAATATACACGTTAAAGAAAGAATATTAAGAGCTGCAAAGGAAAAAGGCCAAGTAACCTATAAAGGTAAACCGATCAGACTTACACCTGACTTCTCTATGGAAACCATGAAAGCCAGAAGGTCCTGGATAGAGGTACTTCAAAAACTAAGAGACTATGGATGCAAACCCAAACTTCTATACCCAGCCAAGCTAGTGTTCACTATCAATGGAGAAAACAAGACATTCCAGGATAAAAACAAATTTAAACAGTACGCAGCCACAAACCCAGCCCTACAGAAAATAATAGAAGGAAAATCGCAACCCAAGGAATCCAACATTGCCAACACTGCCTACAATAACTCAGGCATCTAGCGAACCTTCACCAGCACAACTCAAGAAGGGACACACACACAAACTCTACTGCCAAAAACAATAAGAATAACTGGAGTAAACAACCACTGGTCACTAATATCACTTAATATTAATGGTCTCAATTCACCTATAAAAAGGCACAGGCTGAGAGATTGGATACGAAAACAGGATCCAACATTCTGCTGTTTGCAAGAAACACATCTCAACCACAAAGACAGACATCTACTCAGAGTAAAAGGTTGGGAAAAGGTCTTTCAAGCAAATGGTCCTAATAAAAAAGCAGGTGTGGCCATACTAATTTCCAACAAAACTGACTTCAAACTAAAATCAATCAGAAGAGATCGAGATGGACACTTTATACTCATAACAGGAACAATTCATCAGGATGACATCTCAATCCTGAATATCTATGCCCCCAATATAAAAGCACCCACTTATATAAAAGAAATATTACTAGAACTCAAGGCAGACATCAAACCACACACACTAGTAGTAGGAGACTTCAACACACCTCTTTCTCCAATGGACAGGTCAATCAAACAGAAACCTAATAGAGAATTAAGAGAATTATTGGAGGTAATGAAGCAAATGGACTTAACAGACATCTATAGAACACTCTACCCAAATAGGAAAGAATATACCTTTTTCTCTGCAGCTCATGGAACCTTCTCAAAAATTGACCATATACTCGGAAACAAAGGAAACCTCCAAAGATACAAAAGAATATCAGTGTCCACCTGTGTCCTATCAGATCACCACGGATTAATGTTAGAAGGCAACAACAATGCTACCCCCAGAAAGCCGACAAACTCATGGAAACTGAACAATCAACTACTGAACCACACCTGGGTCAAGGAAGAAATTAAGAAAGAAATTAAAGTCTTCCTTGAATTTAATGAAAATAAAGAGACAACATACTCAAACCTATGGGACACGATGAAAGCAGTGCTAAGAGGAAAGTTCATAGCACTAAGTGCCCACTTAAAGAATACAGAGAAAGCATACATCGGGGACTTAACAGCACACCTGAAAGCTCTAGAAAAAAAAGAAGCAGTCGTGCCCAGGAGGAGTAGAAGACTGGAAATAATCAAACTGAGGGCAGAAATCAACAAAATAGAAACAGAGAAAACAATCCAAAGAATCAATGAATCAAAAAGTTGGTTCTTGGAGAAAATCAACAAGATTGACAAACCCCTATCCAAACTAATTAAACGACAGAGAGAGAACACACAAATAAATAAGATCAGAAATGAAAAGGGGGACATAACCACAGACACAGAGGAAATTCAGAGAATCATTAGATCCTACTACAAAAGCCTGTATGCCACAAAATTGGAAAATACAAAAGAAATGGACACTTTTTAAGATAAGTACCATATACCAAAGCTAAACCAAGACCAGGTGAACGATCTAAATAGACCTGTTAGTCGTGAAGAATTAGAAACTATTATCAAAAATCTCCCTTCGAAAAAAAGCCCAGGACCAGATGGTTTCAATGCAGAATTGTACCAGAACTTCCAAGAAGAGCTGATACCTATACTCCTTAAAGTATTTCACAATATAGAAACAGAAGAGTCATTGCCAAATTCCTTTTACGAAGCTACAGTTGCTCTGATACCAAAACCACACAAAGACCCAACCAAGAAAGAGAATTACAGGCCTATCTCACTCATGAATATAGACGCAAAAATTCTCAATAAAATACTGACAAACCGAATCCAAGAACACATTAGAAAAATTATCCATTATGATCAAGTAGGCTTCATCCCAGAGATGCAGGGCTGGCTCAACATACGCAAATCTATCAATGTAATCCACCATATAAATAAACTGAAAGAAAAAAACCATATGATCATTTCATTAGATGCTGAAAAAGCATTCGACAAAATTCAACACCCCTTTATGATAAAGGTCTTGGAGAGATTAGGGATACAAGGGTCATACCTAAATATAATAAAAGCTATTTACAGCAAGCCGACAGCTAACATTAAATTAAACGGAGAAAAACTCAAAGCCATCCCACTAAAATCAGGAACACGACAAGGATGTCCACTCTCTCCATACCTCTTCAATATAGTGCTTGAAGTTCTGGCAATAGCAGTAAGACAACATAAGGGGATCAAGGGGATTCGTATTGGAATTGAAGAAGTTAAACTGTCATTATTTGCTGATGATATGATAGTATACATAAGCGACCCCAAAAACTCTACCAAAGAACTCCTACAGCTGATAAACACCTTTAGTAATGTGGCAGGATACAAGATCAACTCCAAAAAATCAGTTGCCTTCCTATACACTAAAGATAAAGAAACAGAGAGGGAAATCAGAGAAGCATCACCTTTCACGATAGCCACAAAGAGCATAAAATATCTTGGGGTAACCCTGACGAAGGAAGTGAAAGATCTATATGACAAGAACTTTAAGTCTTTGAAGAAAGAAATAGAAGAGGACACCAGAAAATGGAAGGATCTCCCTTGCTCTTGGATTGGGAGGATCAACATAGTAAAAATGGCAATAGTAAAAATGGCAATTCTACCAAAAGCAATCTATAGATTCAATGCAATCCCCATCAAAATCCCATCAAAATTCTTCACAGATCTGGAGAAGACAATAATCAACTTTATATGGAAAAACAAAAACCCAGGATAGCCAAAACAATCTTATACAATAAGGGAACGTCTGGAGGCATTACCATCCCTGACTTCAAACTCTATTACAGAGCTACAATAGTGAAAACAGCTTGGTATTGGCATAAAAACAGAGAAGTCGACCAATGGAATCGAATAGAAGACCCTGACTTTAACCCACAAACCTATGAGCACCTGATTTTCGATAAAGAAGCTAAAAGTATACAATGGAAAAAAGAGAGCATCTTTAACAAATTGTGCTGGCAAAACTGGATGTCAATCTGTAGAAGAATGAAAATAGATCCATATCTATCACCATGCACAAAACTCAAGTCCAAGTGGATTAAAGACCTCAATATCAAGCCGAACACACTGAACCTGATAGAAGAGAAAGTGGGAAGTACTCTACAACACGTGGGCACAGGAGACCACTTCCTAAGTACAACCCCAGCAGCACAGACAGTAAGGGCCTCATTGAATAAATGGGACCTCCTGAAACTGAGAAGCTTCTGTAAAGCAAAGGACACTGTCGCTAAGACAGAAAGGCAACCCACTGACTGGGAGAAGATCTTCACCAACCCCGCAACTGACAAAGGTCTGATCTCCAAAATATATAAAGAACTCAAGAAACTAGACCGTAAAAGGCTAAGCAACCCAATTATAAAATGGGGCACTGAGCTGAACAGAGATCTCTCAACAGAAGAAGTTCAAATGGCCAAAAGACACCTAAGGTCATGCTCAACTTCCTTAGCGATCAGGGAAATGCAAATCAAGACAACTTTAAGATACCATCTTACACCTGTCAGATTGGCTAAAATCAAAAACACCAATGATAGCCTTTGCTGGAGAGGTTGTGGAGAAAGGGGTACACTCATCCATTGCTGGTGGGAATGCAAACTTGTGCAACCACTCTGGAAAGCAGTGTGGAGGTTTCTCAGGAAATTCGGGATCAACCTACCACTGGACCCAGCAATACCACTCTTGGGAATATATCCAAGAGAGGCCTTATCTTACAACAAAAGTATATGCTCTACTATGTTCATAGCAGCATTGTTTGTAATAGCCAGAACCTGGAAACAACCTAGATGCCCTTCAATTGAAGAATGGATGAAGAAAGTATGGAATATATACATATTAGAGTACTACTCAGCAGTAAAAAACAAGGACTTCTTGAAGTTTGCAGGCAAATGGATGGAAATAGAAAGCACTATCCTGAGTGAGGTAAGCCAGACCCAAAAAGAGGAACAAGGGATGTACTCACTCATATTTGGTTTCTAGCCATAAATAAAGGACATTGAGCCTATAATTCGGGTTCTTAGAGAAGCTAAATAAGAAGGAGAACCCAAAGGAAAACATATAGGCATCCTCCTGAACATTAACCTTCATCAGGCGATGAAAAGAGACAGACAGAGACCCACATTGGAGCACCGGACTGAAACCTCAAGGTCCAAAGCAGAAGGAGAGAGAGCACGAGCAAGGAACTCAGGACCGCGAGGGGTGCACCCACACACTGAGACAATGGGGATGTTCTGTCGGGATCTCACCAAGGCCAGCTGGCCTGGGTCTGAAAAAGCCTGGGTTAAAACTGGTCTCGCTGAACATAGTGGACAATGAGGACTACTGAGACCTCAAGAACAATGGCAATGGGTTTTGATCCTACTGCACGTATTGGCTTTGTGGGAGCCTAGGCAGTTTGGATGCTCACCTTACTAGACCTGGATGGAGGTGGGTGGTCCCTGGACTTCCCACAGGACAGGGAACCCTGTTTGCTCTTTGTGCTGACGAGGGAGGGGAACTTGATTGGGGGAGGGGGAGGGAAAGGGGAGGCAGCGGTGGGGAAGAGACAGAAGTCTTTAATAAATAAATAAATTAATTAATTAATTAATTAAAAAAAATAAAGTCAATTTAAGAGAAAAAAAAAAAGAGGAAGACCGGCTAGTGTTGGAAATTATGTGTGTTCATTAGAACTGGTGAAGACCGGAGAGGGCCAAAAGGGTGAACGGTATGGGTCACTTCTTCCCCTCAGCTGAAACATTGGGTTCAGCGTGTGTCAGGGAGTGGGGGACACATGAGAAAATGGGAATGTATGAAGAGAAGATAGAATGGAGGGAATGTTATTAAACACAAGATGCACGCCACTCACTGAACAGAAAGTTCCAGAACTGTCCAAAGAAAGGAAGAATTTGAAACCAGGTGAACATAAAATCAGGGAATAAAAATCAAGTCTGGTGGCGGAGACTAGATGGCCACAAGAAGAGGATGGAAGCCTTCAAGGTATTCTGGAAGGGGAAATGGGAAGAAGCCTTCAGCCCTGCTTGGAGGTCTGTCTCTGCAGGTTTCCTGAGTAGGAGCGTCAGGGAATGAAGACTGGGATCAGACACACAGTGCAGAGACACAAACCAGCCCATGTCTGAAGGGCAGCTGGCTGGTGAGACACAGAATGGGTGTGAGAAAGGGAGCCATATCCCAGAAGGCATACAGCCAGAGGTCAAGGACCAGAGGGATGAGACTGGGGAAAAGGACAAGGAGGCCCATTGAGGACTCAAGCTCAAGATTCAAGCTGTTGGCCAGTGCCAGAGAGAACCTTAACTCCAGAATGTGCAACAAGAAAATGATGTTCTCTTCTCCACTTCTCACATTATTGTAGCTGCCAAGACTTCATCATGGCTTGGAGACATCTGTGGTGATCAAAGACTTTTGACAAATTCATGATCTGCCAGGCCAGGATTTAAAGGTTTTCTGAATTTTGATTCTAACGGTGGCTTCATATTGCTGGAGGTTTAAGGAATACATTGGAGTCAGTGCAATATGGGCTCCTCTTGTGTCAAGCCATGCATTGTGAGCATTGTGAGCTCCTTCATGAGCAGAGGAGATGGAGGAGGCAGCACCACTGTAAACCCAAGGAGGAAGTCTGCAGAGCTATCCCTTTTGCCCATCTTTGTACTAGAATAATGTAAGGAAGAGTCAACACACAGTTTCTAAGGGCTGCGGTCTTGGATGCTCAGAGGGAACTCCCTACCGCACTGACATTAGACTCAGTAGTGACTGTGAAGGAAGGGGGATGGAGAAACCTGCTGTTATGTAGTTCACTGTGAGGTGCTGACAATGATTCACAAGCTTGCTCAAGGACGCTTTCGTCAAACCAAAGTGAAAGGGATGCAAGCTTTATCCAAATAAGAATCGTTTGCTTTATCATGTCAATAAATGCCTCATTCACATTTTTAAATGCCTGGAAAATAATGGAGCACTCATGAGACATGGGATACAGAGTGGACATATGTTTATGTTCATGGATTAGTGGGTAAAATGATTAAAGGATGGAATAAAAAAGTGACGTGGGGATGTGGCAACTCAGAAAAGCCAGAGAAATAGGATAATAAAGAAAGAAGTAAAATAAAGACACTTTGTGTCTTCCAAGGAGAGGTGTTTCTTCTATTATGCTGACATGATCCCTACTTGCCTCCTTTCTTCATGAGACGGTATCGCTGCCCCAGCCTCTGCAGGGCGTCCTTCACATCCTTGTTCCGCAGACTGTAGATGAGGGGGTTGAGCATGGGGATGACCAGGGTATAGAAGACAGAGATCACCTTGCCCTGTGACATGGATGCCACTGCTCCCGGCTGTGCATAGATGACAAACGCAGTTCCATAAAACAAGGACACAGCCATCATATGAGAGCCACAGGTGGAGAAGACCTTGTGCCTCCCAAATCCTGAGCGCATCCTGAGGATGGTCACGGTGATGTAGCCATAGGAGATGAGGATAACCGAGGTGGTACTAAAAATTATGAACCCACAAAAGCTGAAGAGCAGGAGCACATTGAGAGCTGTGCTGCTGCAGGCCAACTCAAGCAATGGGGGAGCATCACAGTAGAAGTAGTCAATATGGTTGGAGCTGCAGAAGTGCAGCTGGAACGTGAGGCTGGTCTGCACAATGGAGTTCAGGCAGCCCACACAGAAGGTACCCAGAACCAGATGGGCACAGGTCATAGGGCACATGGTCACAGGGTACCTCAGGGGACTGCAGATGGCCATGAAACGGTCATAGGCCATCACAGCTAAGAGGAAAGCCTCAGTGGTAGCCAACAAGGAGAAAAAGAAGAGCTGAGTGGCGCATCCCTCAAAGCTGATGACCTTCGAGGAGGAAAGGAAATTGGCCAGGGCATTCGGGGCAATGACAGAGGAGTAGCAGAGGTCAACAAAGGACAGGTTCTTGAGGAAGAAGTACATGGGGGAGTGCAGGCCGGAATCCAGGGTGATGACCAAGATCATGGTGAAGTTGCCCAGGACAGTCCCCATGTACAGAGCAAGGATGACACCAAAAAGCAGAACCTGGGTCTCTGCACCTCCCCCAAATCCCACCAGCACGAACCCCTGGAAGGACACTGCTGAGAGACTCCCATTTCTATGGGCTGGTGTGGCCATGGGTGGAGACAGAGTCTGAGAGCTAGATAGACGGAGAAAGAGAGAGAGCAGACCTAACTGTTGCATCAGATGTTCCACAGGCTGCAGGTCTCTGTTGGTGACATGCTGTCCACTGTATGAAATTCACTAGTCACTCTGTTTTCCATGATGAGCTGGTGTGATCTGAAAGGGGACATTTTCTCTGATTTTCTTAATTCACGAGGTATACTGAGCCCTCACCGTGTATAAGCCTGAGTTACGCTATGAGGGATACAAGGAAGCTTCCACACGTAGTGACTCTCAGAATACAGGCGGCCTTCAGTATCCCTATGCCTGCTGCTGGTTCCTGTGCTCACTCTATCAAGGGACACCCCTGAGCAGTGCCACTGAAGCAGCTATCTCCCGAGTCTCACAATACACCCTTCCCGCCAAGTTATTCATCTTACTGATTCAAAATTGTTTTCAAAGATCCTCTGTCCTCCAATAAATTGGGTTGGGTGATTCCTTCCTTTGTAGAGTGGTATCAGAGCAGGAAACCTCCCTTCCCAGACTTAGACTGTCTGTGTACCTCACAGGACTCTGATCTCACCTTAGCAGCTGTGGCTCAAATGTTGGCACACAGTGACAATCAATATGCAGACTCTGCTTGTTAATGTGAGCAGTTCCTGCCAGTGTCTAGATATTGGAAATTATAGCGAGGGGACAGCACCATGTCCTGAGAAAAAGCAGGACTGGGTAGCACACATATATGGGACACACTCATGGCCTCTAACCTGCCCTCATTCCTAGCTCTGTTCCCTGCTCCAACCTCAGAGTTGGGGTTTACAGGGTCTTACTCTTTGTTAACCCAATTAAAAAATGGGGTACTGAACTGAAAAGAGAATTCTCAGCAGACGAAGTTCTAATGGCCAAAAGACACTTAAGATCATGTTCAACCTCCTTAGCCATCAGGGAAATGCAAATCAAAACAACTTTGAGATACCGTCTTACACCTGTCAGAAGGGCTAAAATCAAAAACACCAATGATAGCCTATGCTGGAGCGGATGTGGAGTAACGGGAACACTCTTCCATTGCTGGTGGGAATGCAAACTTGTGCAACCACTTTGGAAATCAGTGTGGTGATTTCTCAGGAAATTGGGTGTTAATCTACCTCAGGATCCAGCAATACCACTCTTGGGAATATACCCAAGAGATGCCCAATCATACTACAAAAGCATTTGTTCAACTATGTTCATAGCAGCATTATTTGTAATCGCCAGAACCTGGAAACAACCTAGATGCCCCTCAATGGAAGAATGGATAAAGAAAGTGTGGAATATATACACATTAGAGTACTACTCAGTGGTAAAAAAAAAATGACATTTTGAATTTTCCCTTCAAATGGATGGAAATAGAAAACACTATTCTGAGTGGGACAACCCAGACCCAAAAAGATGAATATGGTATGTACTCACTCATTAGTGGACTCTAGCCATAAACAAAGGACATTAAACCTAGAGAAACCAAATAACAAGGTAAACCCAAAGAAAATCATATATAGATCCTCTTGGAAATTAGAAGCAAACAAGATTACTGGGCAAAAGTTGAGAGCATGGGGGTAGGGGTAGGGGTGGACTTGGGGGAAGGGGAGAGGGGGAGAGAGAAGGGAGAAGGGAAAGACTAGAGAGAGCTTGGGGAAGTGGGAGGGTGGAGATGGGGGAAGGGCAGATAAGGAGCAGGGAAGAAGTTATCTACATTAAGGGAGTCATTTTAGCGTTGGCAAGAGACTTGGCTCTAGAGGGGATCCCAGGTGTCCACGGGGATGTCCCCAGCTAGGTCCTTGGGCAGCAGAGTAGAGGGTGCCTGAATTGGCCTTGCCCCACTATCACACTGATGATTATCTCGAATATCACCATAGAATCTTCATCCGGTGACGGATGGAGATAGAGACAAAGTCCCTCATCAGAGCAACAAACTGAGCTCCCAAGGTCCAGATGAAGAGCAGAAGGAGGGAGAACATGAGCAAGGAAGTCAGGACCACGAGTGGTGCACCCAACCACGGAGATGGTGGAACTAATCTGATGGGAGCTCACCAAGGCCAGCTGGATTGGGACTGAACGAGCATGTGATCAAATCGGACTCTCTGAATGTGGTTGACAATGAGGGCAGACTGAGAATCTAATGATAATGACACCGGATTTTGATTCTACTGCATGTACTGGCTTTTTGGGATCCTAGTCTGCTTGGATGCACACCTTCCTAGACCTGGATGGGGGGGGCTTGGACTTTCCACAGGGCAGGGCACCCTGACTTCTCTTAGGACTGGAGAGTGAGGGGGAGTGGGAGTGGGGGAAGTGGGAGGGAAATGGGAGGATGGGAGGAGGTGGAAATTTTTAATAAATTGAAAAAAATGTTAAAATGTAAGAAAAAGCTTCTCAAAATGTAGAATTTCAAATTTTAAAAAAGAATCCAGAATAAAACAATTTTCTCTTTTTTAAAAAATAAAAAAATAAAACCTGATGAGGCGGGCCTCTACCCAGTGTCTTCGGGCAATTCATGGTCATTGTTTCTTCTCATTATGTCTAGTCTGGAATACATACAAATGTAGGGCTAGCTATGACTGCTACTGTTTGTCCCCAGGAGGAATATGGGAGACTGCCCAGAGTTAGGATCCTGGCTAGAGAGTAACAGAATGCTTGTTCTACATTATCCTCTAAGCTCAGGGCATCTCTCAGCTGTAGGGATTCAGCTGTTGCACTGTCTACCATACACTGCACACAGTGAAGTCATGGAATCTACAGGACTCTATATGAGCCTGCCATATACTACAGAGCTGACTTTCCCACACAAGATCAAAGGCATGTAGGAAACTTTGTGCTCACAGTTGACACACTCACAGGGATCGAAGTACTTACCACATGGGTTTCCCTTGTGACCAGTGAGATATGTATAGATATGTTCATGTCGCAGAGTGTCCCATGCTTCCTGTTGGAGCAAGGACAAGCATAATCTCTCCAGCTTGCCAAGGATGTAATCCTTCTAGAGACATATGTAGAAGGATCAGGTGCCCATGGGCAGCTCTGCTGTTGGAGATCAGGGTTACAGTGACAGTGAAGGAAGAGCCTGTGCTCGTCTCAGTCTTGCCCCTCCTAAGCCAGCAGCGTCATTATGTCCTTTGATGGATGCTGAGCTTCAGCCTTCTGGGTTGCAGATTTGGAGCTGGTGTTCAAGATGGTGACCTTGCATTGAGCCCCCCAGCACTTTGGGACCTGGACTAATGTGAGGCTTGACCACAATAGGAGACCTTTGCCTACAGAGCTAGTCCACAATTATTCCTGAACACCCATCCCTACTGTCCCTAATGTATGGCGTCTCCTACTTGCAGCATCCTTCACAGGTAACATGTTGATGTTACCTTATCCAGGTTGAGACTCAAGACTCAAGACTCACACAAAGTCAGATACCATCATTCATGCTCCTCGGGTCCCCCTGATATTGAAGCTGAGCAGTGCTGAAGATAGATATTAAGAGTTTCTTTTTCTTCTTGAGGTCAGCTATGGCTTTCAGGATAACAGAATAAGGTGGGTATGGGCAGAGGCATAGACCTGGACTGAGAGTCTGTGTGTGCAAGTCCTGGCTGCAGCAGACTCTGTGTCGTGTGAAGTGTGAGGTATGGGTTTGCTGGCCTTTCTTCCTCTTCCATGTCTGTTATTAGAGCAGTGTGTGGGCATCTATATTTTGTTCACTCTGCTGGGGAGGATGCTCTGCATGGTAGAGCTGGGACTTGCAGTCTCCAGTGGCCAATTAAGGAGTCCAGTTGTCCTCTGTGGCATCTGGGACTCATACTTCCTAGCCTCCAGAGGTATACTATTGGCTCTGGACAATCTCTTCCTCATAGTCACCCTCTCCTGGTGAGCTAGCAGGAAGCTGAGGTCCCCAGAGATCAGGGGAGACTGCGTCAGGGTATGATAGATGACTCAGAGGGATCCTAACCCAATGTCCCTGATTATAGTTGTTTCCTGTGTGGGTCATCATGGCCTCCTGGCCACAGCACTTCCTCCTCCAAGTCCCTGGCTATACTGATATGAGGAAAGGAGGTAGGGAGTCCTGTATGGGGCTGTTTAGCCTCCTTCTTCCACAATCAAGAGTCAGCCTTCTCAGTCCATTGACGCTTCAGTCCTATCAGGAGCTTGGGTAGATATGCCTTTGTGGTTATTTTAATTTAACGCAAATTCTTTTATAAGGATTAAAAATTTAAGCCTGTATCTAATAATCCAACCCAAACAGATAACTCTTCTCTTTGGTGGGTGACCTTTGCTCCCCTGGTGGTTAGCTATGTCTCCTACTGATGCCTTCATTCCTTCAGTCTCCATCTGCTGTTGTTATGATGGCCCACAACACTCTCTCCTTCTGCACTATTGGCCTTGGTGACTCATGATAGGAGACAACTTGGTTAGTGCCTGGGATTAACACTTTCCCTGAGTTCCTATGTTACCATCTCTCAACAGTCGCTGCCACTTGCTCTGAGTCCTTTCTCCCAACAAGTCCTCTTCACCCTTCATTTTCATGTCTGTGTGTGTGTGTGTGTGTGTGAGTAAGTGTGTGTGTGAGTATTTCACTGACTTGCATTAGGCTTGTTTGCATGAGCATGGGGAGTTGGGTTATTTATTACCATGACCACCTCTGACTATTAAGACCTCCTTTCCCAGCAATATTAGCAATTAGTAGCTCCTATGGGAGGGGAGGGGCCTCATAAGCTCCTCCCCATCCATGGTCAATGTTGATTGCCTCAAGCTTTTGCAGATAGCTCCATCATTTTATTAGCTCAAGTGTACAGCAACCATGTGAAATTTAGAAGACATTGCTTCACAGCTCACCCCCATCCTCTGGTTTTTATCCTCTGAATAGTTTTAGTTCTTTATTATTTTGTGTGAGCCTTTCTATAGGCTTTTCACTATGTATTTAATATTCTGTAGCTACTTGAAAGGCATTGTAGTGATATTTTGTTTGTAATCTAAGAAATAAAGCTTGCCTGAAGATCAGAGGCCAGCAGTGGTGGCACACACCTTTAATCCCAGCACTTAGGAGGCAGAGGCAGACAGATCTCTGTGAGTTCAAAGCCACCCTGGACTACAAGAGATCAAATTAGTCTAAAAGAGAAACAGAGCCAAGTGGTGGTGGTTCACACTTTTAATCCCAGCACTAGGGATGTGGAGATGGGAAGTAATATGGCCCTGTAGCGCGCCTAGCCGCCTGCCATATCATTGAGACTTGGCTACAACTTGTGCGCATGCTCCTAGGCTGGCCAGGCTTGGTTCAGTCCTACCAATCAAGCAGCGCCAACACTCACCCTATCGTGGCGTGAGCCATACAGGGGGCGACACGTCAGAGGCGAGCTAGGAACTGTATATATTCCCCAGGTTGAGAGGGCTTGGGGTCTTCTGCCTTCATCTCTACATCAATCTTGTGTGCTCCAATAAAACACGTGTCAAGAAGACTCTTGTTGTTGGCGTCTTCTCTGCTGGCGGAGTCGCGCGCTGCAAGTGGTGCCGAAACCCGGGAATCAACATCCAGGCATCAGGCAAGGACCCTCACAAAAGTGAGAAGATTCAGAACTTGACCGTGTGGAGCGGCGGTACCGGTAAGTCCCTCATAAGTATCCTTTCTGACATGCTGGTGGCGGGAGTTGATCCGCTGATTTTCGCCTTTGTCTTTGTTGTTTCTTCCTGTGCTGCCACAAACCTGGGCAAGAGTGTATTTGCTGGGGTCTGCCGTAGACAAAGTGAAAGTAAGTCCGGCGTAGGTAAGTCGGCCTTTCCCCTGTGTGTAAGCTGCGTGTAGATAGACGCATGACATGGGGAACGTTACATCCAGGGGGCAAGCCTAAGTGCCTTTTTGCATCCTTTACAAAAGCTGTTGAAAACGAGAAACTTTAAGGTTTCAGATGGGATGCTAAGAAAATTTTTGGAGGATGTAGATCAAGCAGCTCCTTGGTTTGTTAACTCGGGGGATCTCAATCTCCCCTGTAGGGACAAGCTAGGCAAAGACCTTGAAGTGGCCAAGGAAAGAGGTGAGCTCCGCCCGGGGACCCATCCCCTATGGCGACTGATAAGAACTTGCTTAAAGGAACGAAAATGCATTGATAGCATGTCAGAGTTAAAATCCAAAGAAAAGGAGGGAAAGAAAACAAAAGGCCTAAGGAGGGCGACAAAAGCTCTCGGAAAAGGGAGGGCGACAAAAGCTCTCAGAAAAAGGAGGGCGACAAAAGCTCTCGGGAAAGGGTGGGCGACGATAGCCCTCCGAAAAAAGGAAGAGAATTCCGAGATAGCGCTAGTTCGGATCAGAAAAATTTATATCCACTCTTGCAAGAGTTTAGCAATTTTTCAATTGATCAATCCTCTGATGAGGAGAGAATAGATGAGAAAGAGAAACAAGACTTGGAGGAGGCTGTAGCATGATATGAGGAAGAGCGGTATAGTCCCGACTATACCAAACCACCACCCTATGGCTCTCCTCGTAGGCCATCGGCACCTCTAGTGTCATCTGCCTCATTCATTAAGCGAAGTACCTGGAGCAGATTGGCAAATGCCTTTCCTGTCTTCCAAGATCCCAATACGGGAAGCCATAGGGTACAAACAGTTTTGTGAACATATGGGTGTTATATATCACACCGGCCTACCGTACAATCCTCAAGGCCAGGGTATTGTGGAAAGAGCTAATCGCTCTCTTAAAGAAATGTTACAAAAACAAAAGGGGGAATTGGGGCTGGATGCCCCCCAAGAATGCTTTAAAATTTTTATTGGGGCTGGATGCCCCCCAAGAATGCTTTAAAATTTTTGTTGATGGGTGATGATAATCGCTCTGCCGCAGATAGGCATGCGAGCGCTAGCCCCATAAAATCCATCCTAGTAAAATGGAAGGATGTTTTGGATAATCAATGGAAAAGACCGGATCCGGTGATATCCGGATTCAGGGGAGCCGTTTGTGTTTTCCCGCAGGGACAAGAAAATCCAATCTGGGTGCGAACAAGATTGACTTGAGAGATCAAAGCAGTGGGAGAGGATGGAGAGGATGTACTGGACCCTGAGCGTGCTGACCATCCTGCTGTGGACGGGCCAAGCAGAGACCAAGAAGTTGACCCTCTTGGCGGAACGAGTCCGAAAGGATTGGCCAGTACCTGGCAGGCAATTGGACACGAGAAACGGAGCAGCTGCTTCAGGATCAACTGTTCCAGATCGCCACCCTGAATAGCACTCGTGTGCAGCCTATTACTCTTGGACAATTTTCTGATTAGCTTTATTCTGCCTTTTCATACTTTAAAGAGTGGGTGGGTGTGGGAATATTCGGTGCCTTGTGCTGCCTCGGTGTGGTCATTTGCCTCTGGCTTCTCTGCCGCCTGAGAGTTAGACAACGCAGAGACGAAACCATTATGGTACAAGCTCTTGCCGCTCTAGAACGTGGCGTTTCTCCCCAGGTCTGGCTAAATAGCCTGAAGCAAGATCTTTAGTTAGGATGCAGCCTTAGCACCTCCTGCCTTGGGGCATTGCACGGAGACAGGTGTGTCTTGACTAGTCTTGCTTTTCTCTCTTTCCTCTTTCACCTGACCTAAAGAGCTCCTGCACCCCTGACCTTGTTGTCATTGCACGGGGGAGAGTGTTTGGTCTAGGTTTCTGAACACCCTTGATCGCGACGAGAATCATGAACCTCACTGCTGGATCGGGTGCTTGTCTATAAAACAGTAAAGGGGGAGATGTAGCGCGCCTAGCCGCCTGCCATATCATTGAGACTTGGCTACAACTTGTGCGCATGCTCCTAGGCTGGCCAGGCTTGGTTCAGTCCTACCAATCAAGCAGCGCCAACACTCACCCTATCGTGGCGTGAGCCATACAGGGGGCGACACGTCAGAGGCGAGCTAGGAACTGTATATATTCCCCGGGTTGAGAGGGCTTGGGGTCTTCTGCCTTCATCTCTACATCAATCTTGTGTGCTCCAATAAAACACGTGTCAAGAAGAATCTTGTTGTTGGCGTCTTCTCTGCTGGCGGAGTCGCGCGCTGCATGGCCCAAATGGAGAGAGGAACATAAGGTGGAAGGAGACAGGAGCTCAGGCTTCAGTCTGAGGTTTCATAGAGACAGCATTCAGTCTGCGAATTTGCAGAGATAGGGTTTTGACACCTTTGGTCTGAGGGTTTGGTAGAGGTAATAGGGCTCTCTAGTGGCTGGCTCCTTTACTTCTCTCATCTCTCAGCATTTACCCCGATATCTGAGTCCAGGTTTTCTTTATTAAGACCAATTAGGATTCACGATACATCTGGCACCCCAAACTTCAGCAAGAATTTCCACATGAAGCCTGAAGAGGCTTTTAAAAAGATTGTAAACACACAGAAATGGAGTCAAAACTCAGTTTCTTGGTAACTTCTTTTCTTTGGTGGGTTCTGTTTGTTAGCGGCAAGCAGAGGCATGGCTCCTTTAAGAGATGGCTTCCTGGCCCAGTGCTGGCAGCAAACACCACATGGCTCTTTCAAGAGGCCTGCTGCCAAACACCTAAGTGGGGTTTATGAGCAGCATGGACCCAGAAGCTCCCTAGAGTTGGGAAGGTCAACACGGCTCACACCAATGCCTCTACCATGAAGCTGGACTCTTAGAGGACTGGGCAGTGCAGAGCCAGTCACCAGGGCAGAGGTGGAGCCATGCCTCTTAGCAGTTTAAGGACTCATGTGGTCAGAAAAAGACAGAGCTATTCAGTAAAAACAGATTCAGATTAAAAAAAATCTATAAATGGTTTACAGTGTGTTTCAAAATGTACATAGGCTTGGGTGAGTAAAGAGAAGGTATAGACAGTCGTTAAAAAGAAACAAAGTTTTAAAATAAAGTCCTTGAAAAGAGAGTAAAATAATATAGAAAAGCCACATAAAGATGGAAAATACATAGAGTATGGATACTGTATGTTATTGTATTGTCTTTGAATTGATTGACTGATGAGGAAGGAGCAACAGCTGCTAAGAGACATTTTTTAAGTGGTGCAGACCTTTAATCCCAGCACTTGGGAGGCAGAGACAGGTGGATCTTTGTGAGTTTGAGGCCATCCTGGTCTACAAGAGCTAGTTCCAGGATATCCAAGGCGGTTACACAAAACACCCTCTTGAAAAAACAAAACAAAACAAAACAAAAAAGATATTTGATTACAAATGTTGCTAGATTATTCCAACCTATATATTTTGAAAATGCCTTGATCACAAAATTTGAGTCAAAAGATACGTTACTTTGGAGAAGAGGTACTGCTTTTATTTCCACAGGAAATGAGAGACTCTGGATTCCTTCTGGGTTAAGAAATACCAGGTTCGATCAAGTAAGTCCTCCTGAAAAATCTCTGGAGGTACCTAATGAGCCAGATGAGCCAAGGCTTCAGAGCACCTCTGTGGCAGTGTCCTCTGAGTTCCACATCTAGAACAGCTCGAAGGCTGCTGGACGGGGTGATCCAGCCTCACCGATTCTCCAGGCAGGACGTGACCATAAGCCTGAATTTTCTCAAGGTCCCTCAAAGATTGCCAGTGCCTCCAATCAACAGAAAATAGTCTAGAGAACTATGGCCACATTCCCTAAAGATGGGCCATTGATATTTATTCTCATTTAAAGGAGGTTGGGTATAATTTGTTACTGGTAATTGTCAAGAACTTAGTAAACAAAGAAGATTAATTCAGGGATCTTGCTGTTAAAAAAAAGAGGGAGGATATAGAAATGTGGTAATTCAAGGCAAGACAGCGTGAATTAGGTACAACACTTTGGATACACCATGATAGGATGCCTATTTTATTTGCATTTTTCAAATCCTAATGGACCAGACACTGTTAATGTAATTATTGCCTTACATATTTGTATATAATTATTGTACTTATTGTATATAGTTTTTTAATATTACTTATAACCTTTTTATTTTAGACAAAAAAAGGGGAAATGTGCTGATATTTTGTTTGTGGTCTAACAAATAAAGATTGCCTGAAGATCAGCATGCAGAGCAAAGCTACTAGTTAACCATAGAGGCCAGGCAGTGGTGGCTCACACCTTTAATACCAGCACTCAGGGGAAGAGGCAGACAGATCTCAGTGAGTTCAAGGCCACCCTGGGCTAAAAGAGATTGAATCAGTCTAACAGAGAAACAGAGCCTAGAGGTGGTAGCTCACTCCTTTAATCCCAGCTCTAGTGAGGTGGCACGGAAAGTGATATGGTTGGGTGGAGAGAGGATTATAAAGTAAGAGGAGGCTAGAGCTCAGGCTTCAGTCTGAGGATTCTTAGAGTTACAATTTTGCCCGCTTTAAACTGAGGATTCAGTAGAGGTAAAAGTTCTTTCTAATGGCTGCCCCCTTTACTTCTCCAATCTCTCAGCATTTACCTTGGTATCTGACTCCAGGTTTTTGTTAGTAAAATCAATTAGAATTCATGTTACACACACAGTAGTGGCCCTATTCATTTATAAGCAGCCCTGTCTCCCTAATTTTAGGAGACCCCTTGAATTACAGCTGGCTTCCTCTCAAGGTTCAGAAAGAGTGGCATCATGGTGAAGCCTGGAGAGGATGCAGTTTATAGTCTTTAGAGCTAAGCATATCATAATTTAAGTAGAAAAACAAGGAAGAGAGGAAGAAGAGAAGAAAGAAGGTGAAGTGTGAACGAGTAGGAGAGCACGTGGTTTGGAGGTGTGAGAGGTCGTGGAGAGGTCACTGAGGTAGAAATGCAGTAGAAGGTTTAGTCTAGAAAGGTAAGAGGCAGTCATGATGGTCTCTCCTGGAGAGACAGAAGACAGAGCAGGGTAGCTTAAATCAGCATCCAAACCTGAAAGTAGGCAGAAAGATCATATAAAGAGAAAATTAAAATACCAAAAAACCTAAAATATGTAAAAATAAAAGAAGGTATCCATGAGAAATAAAGAGTCTAATAAAACATCTGACATTTCCCCTGGGGATGACATGATTTTTCCCTATGTACATGTTATCTGCCACACAGGAGAACTACCATATTATCCACCAGACTGTACACGTGGGCATGTATGAGCAATGACTGTGACCTCAAACTATTTCCCTTCTACTTCCTGGGTTATTCTTTTGTGTCTTGTCACATCCTCAGCATCTAACATCAGAGCTCAATAGCCTCTTAGTTCTCAGGGACTGTGTGGTGGGAAAATGCCCCATTTGGGAATCCATCAGACCACACAAATAGTAAAGCACACTGCAGACTGTTTCATGACTATTTTTCTAGTAATTACAGGTTTCCTTCTAGGTTCTCATTGGACAATGTTCTTCTAATCCTTAAGCCCCTGTTACTTCTCATCTCCCTCCTACGTAGGGGGGTCGAGACTTTTGCTCCATGGATAAACAAAGTCTATGTTCCTATTTATTTTTGAAAGAAGGGTCAGCAAATGACCACTTAATCCCCACAAACAATTATGATAAGAGAGTAAAAGTCTATAATGGGGTGAAGCAGAATGGAAAACCAGAGAACTAGGCATCATTCATAAGGAATAAAAAGGTTTCATTGCCCCGGGACCTGGCTCCCACTGACACTGGCTGAGAGGTAACACTGCTGAGGTAACTGACCAGAGCCCTGCACAGACCAAGCACAGAGTCTGTACTCTTTCCAGAGAGATTCAAACAAGAGTGATAAAGCTGCTGGTGAACACTTCTGCTGGTTCTTGCCTGTATCCTCCTCCTATCTACGTCATAAACCTGACCAGTGCACCTTATAGATCACCTTCCATGTTCGTTTACCAAAAGAACTTCTTCAAAAGAAGTGAGTGACCCTCATGGTGGCCAGCTGTGGGGATGCCTGGCCATCTCTCCTGACACTTGGCTCTACTGTTTTTAATTCATGAGTACGTCTCTCTGGGTCTGTCCTGCCTATCCCAATTTCTGTATAAACAAAAAGGTAAAGGAACTTTCTGGAAACCACCTCAAATGCAGAAAGCCCCTGGTGACATCATAGTATCTCTTTTGCCTCCACTCACTGAAGTGCTTAAATTTTCCCAAAAGTGATGTTTAATGACAAGCTCCAGACAAGTTCCTGTGCAGCCATCCATCTCCTTGTCAATGGGTGTGTTAAATACATAACATAGATCATCTAGAATTCCAGTAAGTTCACAGGAGGTTTCAGTGCTGTTTTCTATCTTAGGTATTTGATAGTATTCTGCAACTCTCATGTCAAAAAGTATAGAGAAGTGAGCCCTGCTATTAAACAGCAGGCAGGCCAAACACACAGTAGGAAAATCATGGGAGGAGACCAGAAAGGGAAAGGAAAGAAAACTTATTTAAAGATATATTTACACAAAATTATCTGTAGGGGAATTTTTAAGGCAGAAACTGAAAAGCAACATTACATACAAGGAAAAAGACACAAGACCATTGGTAATTTTTTCCATTTACTCTCCAATCTAGATATAATAATGAAGTCAAGGAAGGAGTTATTCCAGAGAAACAGATACCAAGAAAGTTTCTCATGCTTCACCTAGCTTACAGGAAGAGCTGGAAGAGGCTCCCTATGTAGAAAGATTGCTAAGTAGCGGCACAAAGCATCTGATAAAATACATCTCCATTGGGATAAAGGAGAAGTTAGACACTGCTCCCATGTGACACATCAAATGAGAAGGGTCAGGAGACTAGAGAAAGAGACTTCCAAAAAGAGGAAGACCAGATACTGTTGGAAATTATGTGTGTTCATTAGGTGAAGACCAGAAAGGGCCAAAAGGGTGGATGGTGTGGGCCACTCTCTCCTCACAGCTAAAACAATGGGTTCAGCGTGTGTCAGGGAGTGGGGGACACATGAGAAAATGGGAATGTATGGAGAGAAGATAGAATGGAGGGAATGTTATTAAACACAAGATGCACGCCACTCACTGAACAGAATGTTCCAGAACTGTCCAAAGAAATGAAGAATTTGAAACCAGGTAAACATAAAACCAGGGAATAAGAATCAAGTCTGGAGGTGGACACTAGATGGCCACAAGAAGAGGATGAAAGCCTTCAAGGTGTTCTGGGAGGGGAAATGGGAAGAAGCCTTCAGTCTGCTTGCAGGTCTGTCTCTGCAGGTTTCCTGAGTAGGAGCATCAGGGAATGGAGACTGGGATAAGACAAACCAGCCCATGTCTGGAGGGCATCTGGCTGGTGAGACACAGGATTGGTGTGAGGAAGGGAACCATATCCCAGAAGGTATACAGCCAGAGGCCCAGGACTGGAGGGATGAGGTTGGGGGAAAGGATAAGGAGGCCCATTGAGGACTCAGGCTCAGGCTCTTGTCCAATGCCAGAGAGAACCTTAACGAAACAGAATGCCAGAATGTGCAACAAGAAAATGATGTTCTGTTGCAAAGAGTGGGCCCTCTTATTCATCCCAGCAGCCTGGCTAGCTTAGCCCTGAAATAATCACACAGGAACTGTATTAATTAAATCATTGCTAGGCCCATTAGTTCTAGTTTCTTACTGGCTAATTCTTACATCTTAATTTAACCCATTTCTTTTTTTTTCTTTATTTTCTTTCTTTCTTTATTTTTATTTATTTATTTTTTTTTATTAAAGATTTCTGTCTCTTCCCCACCTCCGCCTCCCCTTTCCCTCCCCCTCCCCCAATCAAGTCCCCCGTCCCTCGTAACCCCAAAGAGCAGTCAGGGTTGCCTGCCCTGTGGTAAGTCCAAGGACCACTCACCTCCATCCAGGTCTAGTAAGGTGATCATCCAAACTGCCTAGGCTCCCACAAAGCCAATAGGTGCAGTAGGATCAAAAACCCATTGCCATTGTTCTTGAGGTCTCAGTAGTCCTCATTGTCCACTATGTTCAGCGAGACCGGTTTTATCCCAGGCTTTTTCAGACCCAGGCCAGCTGGCCTTGGTGAGTTCCCAATAGAACATCCCCATTGTCTCATTGTGTGGGTGTACCTCTCGCGGTCCTGAGTTCCTTGCTCGTGCTCTCTCTCCTTCTGCTCCTGATTTGGACCTTGAGATTTCAGTCCGGTGCTCCAATGAGGGTCTCTGTCTCTGACTCTGTCTCCTTTCATCGCCTGATGAAGGTTAATATTCAGGAGGATGCCTATATGTTTTTCTTTGGGTTCTCCTTCTTATTTAGCTTCTCTTAGAACCTGAGTTATAGGCTCAATGTCGTTTATTTATGGCTAGAAACCAAATATGAGTGAGTACATCCCATGTTCCTCTTTTTGGGTCTGGCTTACCTCACTCAGGATAGTGTTTTCTATTTCCATCCATTTGCCAGCAAACTTCAAGAAGTCCTTGTTTTTTACTGCGGAGTAATACTATGGAATATATACATATTAGAGTATTACTCCGCAGTAATTTAACCCATTTCTAATAATCTGTATCGCCACTTGGCAGTGGCTTACCAAGATTCAGCATGTCTGACTCTGGTGGTTCCATGGTGTCTCTCTGACTTTGCTCTACCTTTCTTCCTCCCAGCATTCAGTCCAGTTTTCCCCGCCTACCTAAGTTCTGCCCTATCAACTAGTCCAAGGCAGTTTCTTTATTCATTAACCAATGAAAGCAACACATGAACAGAAGGACCTCCTACACCAATGCCCTATTCTCCACTTCTCATATTGTTGTAGCCACTGAGACTTCATCCCTACTTGGAGACATCTGTGGTGATCAAGGACCCTTTGACAGCAACAAACCAGCGAGGCCAGGTTTTAAAGGTTCCCTGAATTGTGACTCTAAGTGTGACTTCATACTGCTGGAGGTTGAAGGAATACATTAGAGTCAGTGCAATATGGGCTCCTTATGTGTCCAGCCGTGCACCATGATACACAAAGGGCAGCTCCATGAGTAGAGAAAGGTGGTGCAGGCAGGACCATAGTCAAACAGTAGAGGAAGTATGCTATCTCGTTAGCTCGTCTGTGTACTAGATCATCGTAGTGATGGATCAACACACAGCTTCTAAGGGCCGAGGCCTTAGATGCTTAGAGGGAACATCCTACCACTCGGGCATTAGAAAGGGCCACAGAGAAATCTGTGGTGGTGCATTTCACTGGGAGGTGTTGACAATGGTCCTCATGGTTGCCTCAAGGACTCTTGTCTTAACTCTGCCTTTTGTGAAACCAAAGTGAAAGTGATTCAGGCTGCTTCCAACTAAGACCATTTGTTTTATTACATCAATAAATGCCTCATTCACATTTTGAATGCTTGGAAAATAATATGCACTCATGTGAGATGGGATACAGAGAGGACAAATGGTTATGTTCATGGATGAATGGGTAAACCAATTAAAGGATGGAAGAAAGGAATAAAGCAGGAATATGATAACTCAGAAAAAAAGAGAAATACAATAATAAAGAAAAAATAAAATAAAGACACCTAGTGTCTTCCAAGGAGAGCAGTTTTCCTTCTATTATGCTGACATGATCCCTACTTGCCTCCTTTCTTCATGAGACGGTATCGTTTTCCCAGCCTCTGCAGGGCATCCTTCACATCTTTGTTCCGCAGACTGTAGATGAGGGGGTTGAGCATGGGGATGACCAGGGTGTAAAAGACAGAGATCACCTTGCCCTGTGCCATGGATGCCACTGCTCCTGGTTGTGCATACATGACAAACACAGTTCCATAAAACAAGGACACAGCCATCATATGAGAGCCACAGGTGGAGAAGACCTTGTGTCTCCCAGATCCTGAGTGCATCCTGAGGATGGTCACGGTGATGTAGCCATAGGAAACCAGCACAGCTAAGGTAGTGCTCACAATGATGAACCCACAGAGGCCGAAGAGCAGGAGCTTATTGAGAGCTGTGCTGCCGCAGGCCAACTCAAGCATTGGGGGCACGTCACAGTAGAAGTGGTCAATACGGTTGGAGCTGCAGAAGGGCAGCTGGAACGTGAGGCTGGTCTGGACAATGGAGTTCAGGCAGCCTCCACAGTAGGTACCCAGAACCAGACGGGCACAGGTCATAGGGCACATGGTCACAGGGTACCTCAGGGGACTGCAGATGGCCATGAAACGGTCATAGGCCATCACAGCTAAGAGGAAAGCCTCAGTAGTAGCCAACAAGGAGAAAAAGAAGAGCTGAGTGGCACATCCCTCAAAGCTGATGACCTTAGAGGAGGAAAGGAAGTTGGCCAGGGCATTCGGGGCAATGACAGAGGAGTAGCAGAGGTCAACAAAGGACAGGTTCTTGAGGAAGAAGTACATGGGGGAGTACAGGCGGGCATCCAGGGTGATGACCACAATCATGGTGAGGTTGCCCAGGACAGTCAGCATGTACAGGGCCAAGAAAAGAGCAAAGAGCAAGGCCTGGGTCTCTGTACCTCCCCCAAATCCCACCAGTACGAACCCCTGGAAGGACACTGCCGAGAGACTCCCATTTCTGAGGACTGCTGTGTCCATGAGTGTGGACAGAGGCAGAGGCAGATGAAGGAAGAGAGAGGGAGCAGATCTCAATGGTGCCGTCGGGTGTTCCACAGGCCCTGTTGGTGCCATGCTGCCCACTGTGAAACAGTTCACTAACTGCTTTGATCTCCTTCCGGTTGAGCTAGGAGGACCTGAAAGGGGACATTTTCTCTGACTTTTAAATTCATGAGGCTGTGCTGAACCTCATGGTTCAGTTCTGGGCAGGAAGCTGAACTATGGATCTGAGGCGGGAAAAAGGCTTCTGGAGCTGGGTGATTCTCAGGTATAGACAGCCTTCAGCATCCATAACATTGCCTCTGGGTTGTGTGCTCTCCACCCCCAGGGATATTCCTGAGTAGCACCATTTGATGAGCCACCCCTGAACCTCAGTTTAATCCTCCATCTCACTCATGGACCATAAAATGGACATGACAATCTGATGACCTTCCAGAACTGGGTTGGGTGATCTTGTCATCTCCAGGCACTACTTGGGGTAGGAAAATGGCTGTCACCCTGAGACTGTGCCTGTGTCCCCTGCAGGGCGCCGACCTCACCTAGACAGTTCTGACCCCATGCCTGGTTCACAGTTGCAATCACCCTGCAGAGCCTCTGCTTGCTTGAGGTTGTAAAGGGTTCCTGCTAATCAGTCAATATGTGGTCAATGGGCAGTGTTGGCCCATGTTCTGAGAAACAGCGGGACTGGGGCTTATGCATATTTGGGACCTGTTCATGGCTTCCAGCCTGATCCTCCTGCCATCCCTGCTACTGTTTCCCTTCAGCTTTAGGGTTTAAAGTATGTTTCTCTTTCTAAGTTGAAAATCAGACAAGACTGGCCCCTGCCTAGTGCCTTATGCCCACCCATGGTTACTTTCTTATCATCCAAGGGGCCACCACAGTAGGACTTGAGCATCCTATTTGGTACTCACCATGGGTTACTACTTTGAAAGTCCCCGAGACTAATGCAGAAGGCTGCTGGTGCTAGGAGCTTGGCTAGATAGGGGTAGGTGAGTGTCTAATTTCTATCACTCTTGAGCCTCAAGAAAGTCTCTAAATGGAGTGGGTTCAGTTTTTACAAAACCTACCACTGCCATCCTCCATGTACCACATACAGTGGGGACATGGATCTTGGAGTGCCCCCTTTTGAGCCTACCATCAGTCAACTTTTCCAGTGCAAGCTCAAATGTGTACATGGGGCATTGTGTTTACTCTTCGACACACCCACCAGGTATCTTGGTATTGACCACATGGGCTTTCTCTGTGGTAAATGTGATGGAAATGCCCATGCCACATCTGGACCTCTGCTTCCTTGTCCAAAGACAAGTCTGATCTCTGTTTGCCAAGAGTGCAGGGTGCCCACAGAAACAGTGGAAAGAACAACTTGTTGACCATGGCGGGATGGGACAGCCTGTGCTCCCCTCAACCCTGCCCCTCCTGAGCCAGCACCATCACAGCCTCTTGTGAACTGGCTGGGTACAGAGCTTTTTTCCACCTGACTACAGAGATGGAGCTTTTGTATGAGAAGCTAAGCCTATGGTGGCGGCTCCAGTACTACTAGCTCTGAACTGGGCTACACCAGGCCTGTCAGGACAGGAGCGTTTCTGCTGTGGTGGCAAGCTATCTCTTCCTGCTGAAAGCAGGCCCTCCTGCCTTGTAGCCTCAAGGTCTCCTACACTTGCAATCCTGACAGGCCACACACTTACCATTTCTAGGTGAGAATCCAGTCCACAGCAAGAAGGCACAGCCAGCACCTATCTCCCAGGGTCCTCGGGCTCGCAAGCCTGGTCTTCACTGAAGATGGGCATCAGTCACCGTGTCTGTTCTTAAAGTTCTTTATGGTTTTCTTGGCAGTGGAGTGAGGTGAGTGTGGACCTAAGTGGGTCCCTGGGTCCCTGTGAGGATCGGGATTGCATGCTCTTGCTGTCTCAGACTCTGGTTCCAGTGAAGAAGGAGGGCTCCTGCCTCTTTTGCCTTGGTTCCCCTCAGGTCCCTCTCAGATGGGCAGTGTGTGCAGGATTCACTCTGCTTGGGAGGATTCTTTGCATCTGGCAGGGCTGGGATTCTTGGCCTCCAGTGTCCAATTAGGAAGACGCTGTCCTCTGTGATGGCTGGAACTCCACCCCCACCCCTGGGATCCAGAGGCACAGCATTGGCCCTGGCCAATCTCTTCCTCATTGCATCCTCTCCTGGCTGATTGACAGGAAGCTTTGGTCCTCAGAGACCTGAAGAAGAACCATCAGAAATAAGGCAGAGTCAGCTCAGAAGGACCAATGCCCTCATTAGAACAGTCATCAAAGCAATACAGTTTGGCCCCTCACCCAATCCTTCCCCTGCTGCTCCCATCTGCTTAAAGAACTCAGCTCCTTGAAGCACATACAATTCCTGCTTAAAGGAACTCAAAATCCAGGCCAGTAGTTAGTCACAGCTATCTGCTCTAAGTCATAGTGCATCTTCCAAACTGCAGTGACCCCATTGTTTTCCCTAGCTGCTGGCCATGTGTCCCCCAGGTGATGGCACACCCGTGGCTTTGGTTGGCATCTTCCTACAGCTGGATCACAGTATCACTAGCCCCACACTTGACATCCACCCTGATAAGACATCAGCGCTCACATCTTTTAATAATTTAATTTTCAAGCTACGTACATATGTTGAGCAGCTTCCCCCTCCCACCCTTATACCCACACTTCACTTAGTTGGCACCCGCATGGCTGCTTCGCCTTTCCCCAGACAGTCTGACTTCCACTTTTGTGACATGTGCACACATGGTTTGATGTGCCTATATAAAATCTAGGATCCACAGATCAGAGGAAACATGGCTCTTGTCTTAAGTTACTTAATGTGAGTATGTTCAGTTGTTCCCAATTTCTGAGAGATAAAATAGCTTAATTCTACTTACTGTTGGCAAAAGTCCCACTGTGCATGCACACCATGCTTTCCTTGTCCATTCCTCTGCTGCGGGACACCCAGGTCAGTTGCACGGCTCGGCCATGATGACTGGTGCTGCAGTCAACAGTGATGTGCAAGTGTCTCTGGGATGTGTCGGCCTAAGGTCCTTCAGGTCAATACCCAGGAAGGCTGCTGTGGGATCATGTGGAAGACCTGTTGTTGGTTGTTTGAGAAACCCCCGTAGTCACTTCCATAGTGACTGAACTAATTTATATTCCCATCAGCAGTGTATAGGGGTCCCCTTAGATCTACATCCTCACTAGCATCCATTTTTTTAATTTTCTTAATGACTCTCAGTAAGACAAATTCATTTCTTTAACAAAGTTGTCATACTCTGAGGTAAGATTTTTGTCTTGGTGTTTTTTTCTTTTAAGATTTATTTTCTATTTTATGTGTATTTGCCTGCATGTACGTATGTGCATCCCATGTGTGCAGAGCCTCGGAGGCTGGAAGAGGGTGCTGAATCTCCTGGAACTGGAGTTACAGATGTTGGTGAGCTGCCATTGGGTGCCGGTTCCTGTGCAAGAGTACCAAGCACTTTTAACCACTGAACCATGTCTAATCCCTTCCCTGTAGTCTTAGTTTGCATTTCTCTGATGGCTAGTGAAGTTAAACATCTCCTGTATGTTTATTGGCTATTTGTGTTCCATTTTTGAGAAATGGCTCTTTGCTTCATTTATTGATTGGGTCATTTGATTTTTGTTGAAACATATTTCCTTCTTTTTATTGACTGAGAATTTCATTCATGAACATAATGCGTTTTGCTCAAATCTACACTCTATCTGGTCCCCCATCCCCACCATCACTTTCCCTTGCTACTTTATATGTGCTCATGTGTGCTCTCTCTCTAATTCTCTGAGTTCATTTAGTGTTACCTGTATGTACGTAGGTGTGGAGCCATGTAGCTTAGGTTCTGTTTTGGCTTTTAGTGTTTGTCATATTCTAGATACTAATCCTGCTATATTAATAATTTGAGAATATTTTTTGATTAACTGTGTCCTTGGCGTAGAGACTTTTGCTTTGTTTGTTTGCTTTACTTGAATGAGGTCTTATTCATGAACCGTTGGCCTTATCTTCTGAGAAGCTGGAGTCTTCCTGAGAATGTCCTTGCTGATATCTGCGTTTCTCATGGGTCACTTCTGGGTTTGAGGCCTCTGTCAAGCTTGTCTTTGTGGGTGACAAGGGTACTGCCTCTTTGTTCCTCTAATGACAGCCAGACTGACATGATCCATTCCGTCCTGGCCTGGAATATATCAGGGACAGAATCATCTGTGCTTCTGCTGTTTCTGCCATTTGTGTCCTATGAGTAGCATCCTAAGTTATGTAGCAGTCAGCAACAGTGGTACTGTTTCCTGTTTCCCTTCAGAAGCATGGAGTATGTCTCTGCATGGCACATGGAGGCCTGGGTTTCTTATCCCTCAAAACAAGTTGCTCTCCACCATCCTCATACAATGTGTCTGGTAGACAAGGTGAGCTGTTTAGCGAACACATCTATTCCTCTTGGTGAGGTTGTCCCTGTGTTCCTGTGTCTCACATGATTACATTTATGTTTCTGGGAACTCTTGCCCTAATGAAATGCTATATCCTTGAACCCAGCTCTATGAGGGTTCCTAGGCTAACCAGGCTCTACCATGACTCCCATGATAGCAATGGAAACATCTGAGCCCAACATGAAGGAAACCCCTACCTGGGACAGTGTTATCTGAGCCCAACATGTCCCTACCTGGGACAGTGTTCCCCATATTGGACAGTCTTCCCCAAAGCTCCTTGAGGAACAGCTTAGGGTCACAGCCACCACTTGCCTCAATTTTGTCCTCCTGATCATGTTTCCTTTTTGGATAAAACAATATATCTTACTCCAGGGTGGTGCTCAAATGCTCCTGAGAGGATGGGTGAGTTTCCTTTATGTATTGCCCATTTCAGCCAACTAGTTCTCGTGGCCATAGCTATTGAAATATTCATCTAATTAAATTTTCATCTTTAAGTTGTTTTAAAAGCATATTTTTATGTTTTATTTATTTTTGAGAATTTCATACAATATATTTTGATTGTATTATTTCTCCTCCCCCGACCCCTTCTAGATCCTCACCTCCTTCCCTATGCACCCAATCTTGTATTTTTTTTCTTCTATCTTAGTAAAAACAAAAAACCCAAACAAAACACCGCCAACATCAACATTTCTACTACCATTTCAGTTTGGCTTTTCTTCAGTAATTCTACCTTTTCATTGAGTTCCGTTTGCATGTCTTGTATTGCCTTCCTGACTTCACTCACCTTTGGTTTTGTTTCCTTGGAGTGTGTCCATGTTGTCTTTGAGTTGTTCAAATGTAGTTATCACTGTTATTTTGAACTCTCTGCCAGGAAGACCTTTGAGGCCATTCTCACTGGGGTCCATTATTATAGGATCAGTCCGTTTTGGAGGAGACATGCTCTCTTAGATCTTGGCGTTGTTTCTGGTTTTGTACTAGAAGTTGAGCATCTGGAATTAGCTCACTGAATGGAACTGTGGGCCTGGGGACTGTTTATTGGTCAGCAGGGTAGTCAGGGGGAATTGCACAAGTTAGGGGAGAGTCCATGGGATGCCTCACCCATTGGTACTAGATACTGTGCAGGACAGGGAAGTTTGGGCCCAGTAGTGGGGGTCTGAGAACTCTCCTCTTGTCAGCACTGGGAGCTGGGCAGGCTGGGAAAGTTTAGACCAGGTGATGGGACCTAGGGATGCTTTACTTTTTGGTGCCAGGGGTAGAGTGGTTAGGGTACGTTTGGGCAGAGTCTCATGTAATCCTTAAATGCCATTTAGTTTCACTATTGGTATGTGTCTATGATTTCTTCTTCTTCTTCTTCTTCTTCTTCTTCTTCTTCTTCTTCTTCTTCTTCTTCTTCTTCTTCTTCTTCTTCTTCT
>JABTXL010021416.1:36267-88151 GCA_025134845.1 Neodon shergylaensis
TTATTGTATGTATATTTCTGTGTGATACTGACACAGAGTTTTGATTTCCCCCTCTCATATAGAAAATACCTCTACCTGGGTATTTCCTTTCTTTTTCTTCTATGTATTCTAAAAAAAAAATTAAGTCAGTTATTCAACATTGCCACCTCAAACCCATTCTAGCTACAGTCCAAAAATGCAAGAACTAGTTTCAGTCTGGCTTGGGACTGTATCAGTAAGGTTTACTTGGATTGCATAACAGCAACAGCAAGAGGTTTTAAAATGAACTGAACCAAATAAGTAAGTAATTCCAATGCATTCTGTTATATCATAAGCTTGGACTCAACATTCATATAGATATGGGCAAATCTACTTAGCTGTGTTGGTGTCGTGACCAAGGTTCCAACTCAGAGGTTGCCATACATGCAGGTGCTTCTAGATGTTTTCTGTGGATAGTAGTTATCTGGTGTTTACAACATAAGAGATCTTCCCCAAAAGGATTTTGATATATTAAATTACTATCTAAAATGAGAGTTCATATAAAATTCTCTAAAATTCTCTTTAGTTCATAACATAACAGGAATTTTAAGGCAGAAACCCCAGCTCCAAGCAGCTCCAATGGGCTAGGCTTGGTCACCTGTCCCAATATGCCACTTAGAGTCAAGTGATGCCTAGAGTAACGGAGAGGTGGTTTGATTAACGAAACTACATGGTGGAGAATGGACAGCAAGGTCTAGTGACCCAAGTCCATTTTATGGGGTACTGGCATGAATTTTAAGTTGAATGGGACAGGAATTGAGAAGAGGACACGTGGGGTAGTGTGGTTGGTCGTGCTCATCATGGGGGCTCTCTATTCTAGTTCTATAGAGTGGCCTAAGAGACCCCTTGCTGTTTGGAGGGAAAGGTGGCTCCCAGGGGGTGATTATTTCTGCTCTGAGAAGCAGCCTCATCCTCACGGATAATTGTCCTAACTCAGTAGTGTCTATCCCATGAGACTTCGCTGTTCCTGAGATACAAGGTAATGGAAGAAGGTGAATAAGAATGCAGGAAGGAGGGAAGCATACAGGAAACTACCCAGAAACAAGCAAGAAGGCAAGACTTAAAACACACATGAATGCTCTAGTGATGAGATGCACATTCCACACAACCACGCCCTTCGTCCTTTATTGGCCACATTCCCTCACACAGCTGCACGTCGCTGTCCCAGTCTCTGCAGGGCGTCCTTCACATCCTTGTTGCGCAGGCTGTAGATGAGGGGGTTGAGCATGGGGATGACCAGAGTATAGAAGATGGAGACCACCTTGCCTTGCTCTTTAGATGCCACGCCACCTGGCTGGCCATATATAGCAATGCCAGTTCCATAAAACAGGGAGACGGCTGTCAGGTGGGAGCCACAGGTGGAGAAGACCTTGTGCCTGGATCCCGAGTGCATGCCGAGGATGGTCATGGTGATGTAGCCATAGGAAGTCAGGATGACCAATGTTGCCCCCATTAGAATGAACCCGCAGATAGAAAACATCACCAACTCATTCACAGAGGTGTTGGCACAGGCGAGCTGGAGCAGAGGGGGCACGTCACAGAAGAAATGGTCGATGCGATTGGAGCTACAGAAGGGAAGTTGAAACGTGAGACTGGTCTCCACAATGGAGTTGAGGCAGCCTCCACAGTAGGCAGCCAGCACAAGGCAAGCACAGACTGTGGGGCTCATGGTCACTGGGTAGTGTAGAGGACTACAGATGGCCACAAAGCGGTCATAGGCCATCACAGCCAGGAGCAGCGCCTCTGTCGTTCCCAGAAAGGAGAAGAAAAACAACTGTGCAGCACAACCTGCAACTCCTGTGACTTTGGAAGAATAGAAGTTGGCCATGGCTTTAGGGGCAATGACAGAGGAGTAGCAGAGGTCGACAAAGGACAGGTTCTTGAGGAAGAAGTACATGGGGGAGTGCAGACGGGCATCCAGGGTGATGACCATGATCATAGTGAGGTTGCCCAGAACAGTTACCAAGTACAGGGCCAGGAAGACAGCAAAGAGCAGGGCCTGAGTCTCAGCACCTCCCCCAAATCCCACCAGCACAAACCCCTGCAAGGACACTGCCGAGAGACTTCCATTTCTGTGGACTGCTGTGGCCATCAGTGGGGACAGCTAAAGAGTGGATGATGGAGGCAGAAAGGAAACAGTCCTCATCTCTAAAGCCATATTCCCCACGGAGCACCGAGACTCGTCAGTGACATGCTATCCACAAACCAAGAGGCCTGGATCTCCTTCCAGATAGACCAGTGTGGCCTGAAAGGGGACATTGCCACCGACTTAAGTTATTTCCTGAGGATGTGTTGTGTGAGTCCTGTCTATGCAGAGGCCTGAGCTGGGCTGTGGGAATACAGAGATGGTTTCTGAGCTGAGTGAAGCTTAGGTACAGACAGCCTTGCAGTGTGCCCACACTAAACTTTGAGTTGCTTGCTGTCCACCTCCAGAGACACTCCTGAGTGGTACCATTTTTTAAAGACACCCCCCAATCCAATCCTGCCATTCCATCTTACTCACTGATCACAGAATGGACGAAAATACCTGTTGATATCCCAGAAGTTGGGGTAGGTAACTTGTCATCTCTAGGCTGGACTCACAGTAGGGGAACAGCTCTCTCTAGGTTGTGCCCATGCCCCTGCAGGATTGATGATCTCAACTCAGCATCTCTGACTCTAAGTCAGGTGGGCAGCCTCAACCAATGCACAGACTCTGCTCCATTGAGGATGGGAGGAGTTCCTGCACTTGTCAAGATGTTGGAGATTGTGGGGAGAGAGCAGCCCAGACCCGTGTCCTGACAAATGCCAACATCGGGGCCTACCCATGTTTAAGACATGCTCATGACATCAAACCTTATCTTACTGCCAGATCCTGTTCTACTTCAGCCTTGTGGCTTTCAAGGAAGGATGCTTGAAAGGATCCTACTTTCTCAAATGGATGCCTGTGCCATCAGTACCACCATCTCCTGACTTCTACCCCAAACCTCCCACACCCCATCATACTCATTGATTCAAGAATATTACAAGGTCCTCCTGCCCTTCCAGAAGTTGGGCTGTGTGAACCTTTCATCTCCAGATGAAAAGAGAACAGGGGACAGTCCTTCCCTGGCTGAGACTGAGACATGTCTGTCCCAGGCAAGACCAAGTCTTTTTATTCTGGACATGGAATTCAGTGGCCATCTGTGTATGCCAGGGAATTCCGGTCAATGTCTTGGTGTTGGATAGAACCCACAGAGGAGACAGCCCAGTTCTATCATCATGGGTCCTTGATTTATTGGTGACATCCTTGTGCCCTCAAAACTGCTCTCGCTGCCAACTTTGCTCTGTACTTACTCAAGTTTGGGGAATTTAAAAGATAACACTCTTTCCCATTTGAGAACCAGATAGACTAGCGCCTGCCCAAATGCTCTCAAACCATTCCTGGCCACGTTTTCCTACAATGCTCACAGCACTGGAAGGCTAGGAGTGTCCTGAGTGAGGCTGACTGTGGTCACTACAGTACTGATACACACAGGACCAAGACAGGAAGTGGCTATGCTGAGGAAGTTGGGTAGACTGGCGTGATGTCCATTCTCTGTCATTCTGGGAGTTAGGAAAGCTCTCTGGTCTAAGTGGGCTCATTTTCTGTGTTCTGTCCTCTCCTCTACGGTTCACCTTCACACAGGAGTGCTATGGTAGCTGGGGGCCCTTCTGAACCCACCATGCTCTATAAAGCTAAACTTCCTACTGTGAGCTCAAGGATATGCAGAGAATTGTTTTGTGCTCACACTCTTGACACAGTCACCAGGGATCACCAGACACACGCACTCATTTCCATAGTAACGAGTGTGATACTGAGAGGAAAGCTGGTCTTTTGCTTCCTGTTACCCCCAAATAAACTTGATCTCTTCAGCTTGCTCATCTAATGACAGCTGTGGGGTGGGAGGAAAGCATGGGCTGGAAACAGTTCTTCACTGGGAGAGAACTGGGTGGCAGTGATTGTGAAGGAGCAACCATTGCACATGCCAGCCCCACTCCTCCAGAGCCGGCAGCAGCCATGGCACATGCCAGCCCCACTCCTCCAGAGCCGGCAGCAGCCATGGCACATGCCAGCCCCACTCCTCCAGAGCCGGCAGCAACCATTGGACACCCCAGCCCCACTCCTCCAGAGCTGGCAGCAGCCATGGCACATGCCAGCCCCACTCCTCCAGAGCCGGCAGCAGCCATGGCACACGCCAGCCCCACTCCTCCAGAGCTGGCAGCAGCCATGGCACACGCCAGCCCCACTCCTCCAGAGCTGGCAGCAGCCATTGCACACGCCAGCCCCACTCCTCCAGAGCTGGCAGCAACCATTGGACACCCCAGCCCCACTCCTCCAGAGCAGGCAGCATCTTTGCCTCCTGTGATCTGTTTGGATAAAGAGCTTCAGCCTACCTGCCTGCAGGATTAAAGCTAGTGTTCAATAAGGTTGAAAAACAATAGCCCCCCCACCTCAAAAAACCCCTGCACACTCTTAACTGCGCCAAAGCTAGGGGTGATCAGGATAGGCTATGTCAGCTTACTGAGGCAGGCCCCAAGGAAACACGGTTTACTCTTTCCTTCTGATCTCTACCCGCATGGTTTCCTACTCCTCACAGGTGAGACAATGAACTTACCTTTCACAAGTGAGTCAGGTCTACCCCAAGGTCACACGGCTAACATGCATGCTTCTGGTGCCCCCATGCTGCCGAGTCTGGCCTGTAATGGCTGCATGGCATGGACATCAGTTGAATATGTCCCTTAATCACATCATCTGTGACTCCTGCAAAACAGGACATGAGTACAACGAGAGGTGGGCACTTGGGTGGCTATGAGAGTTCAGGAAATGCAGGTTCTGGCTGTGACAGGTTCTGGGTTTTGCAGAGAAGGAAGCCTGGGCTTGCTCACCTTGCCTGCTCCCTGTCACTGCAAGCAGGAAACAGCATGGGGAGGTCAGTCTGCAGGAAAGAAGGCTCTGCATTTAGCCATGGGACTCCTGGCCTCCCATGGCCAATTAAGGGGGTGCTGTCCCTCTGACAGCTGGGAATCTAACTCCCTGGGCTCCAGAGGTGGAAGACTGCTGTGTCCAATCTCTGCCTTGCCATCATCCTTGGGCTGGCAGGAAGCCTGCAGCTCTCAGGGATCCCTGGAGGTAGCATCAGGACCACAGCAGAGACAACTCAGTTGTGCCTGTATCAGTGTAACTCATTAGAGCAGTGTGGCCTCCTACCCACAGCCCATTCCACTGTCGCTCCCTTCAACTTGCTGTGATGATGTGAGAATATGATGTTGGGGTCCTTATGTAAGGCAGCTGGTCAGTTCACCCCATCCTAAATGAACACTGGCTCTCCTTAAGCCTCTAGCTCGGAAAATTCAAATCCCTTGTCCTGAAAACCCAGAGAAACTCAGAAACACAGGCTGCAAATACACAGAAAGGACCAAGAGCTGAGTGACCACCCACCCAGTGGGGCACTCCACTCTGTAGGCTCTCCATACTGGGGCAAAACCCCAGGCCCCTCCCCCACCTGCCTCAGCTTTTCTAGACAGCCAGCAGGCAAGCTTCCTGCAAGTAGGCTGTTCCAACACCCCCATCCTATTGATGGGACCTTGTAAGCTACAAGTTCCACTCAGCTCCCAAACCCACCAATCACATGCAACCTCAGAAGAACTCTGAAACACTGGCTGCAACTAGAGAGAGGACCAAGAGAGGAACTCTTGAAGCACAGGCTGTGACTGCACAGAGTGGACCAAGAGAGTGAACCAAGAGAGCAGACCAAGTGAGTGGACCAAGGGAGACTTCAGTGGCTCCCTGAGACACAGACAGTGACAGTACAGAGCAAACCAAGAACAGTTCCCAAAGACACAAACAGCCACTGCAAGAATTGGACTATGGGGCAAAGACACTGTCAGCACCAACTGGAGGAAGAGTTGGGTAGGTGCCAATGCAAGAATTCATTCAATAACCTAAAAAACAACATGGTAACACTAGAACCCATAATAAAAGCAAGACTTGATCATCCTAACTCAGAACAAACAGAAGAAAATTATTTTAACCATAACTTTATGAGGATGATAGAGACCTTTAAAGGGTAAATGAAATATTCCCTTAAAGAAATGGAAAAAAGACAAAAAAAATGGAATTGGAAGAAATTAATAAATTTCTCAAAGAGACCCAAGAACAAACAATGAAACAGGTGAAGCAAACAGTTCAAGACTTGAAGACTGAAATAGAGGCAATAAAGAAAACACAAACTGAGGGAATTCTGGATATGGAAAATCTGGGTAAATGAACGAGAACTACAGAGGCAAGTATAACCAACAGAATACAAGAGATGGAAAAGAGAATCTCAGGTGTCAAAGATACTATAGCAGAAAGAGATTCGTCAATCAAAGAAAACACGAAATCTAACAAATTCTTAACACAAAGCATCCAGGAAATCTGAGACACCATGAAAAGACCAAACCTAAGAATAACAGAGATAGAAGAAAAAGTCCAACTCAAAGGCACAGAAAATATATTCAACAAAATCATAGAAGAAAACTTTCCTAACCTAAAGAAGGATATCCCTATGAAGGCACAAGATGCTTACAGAACACCAAATACACTGGACCTCGCCATAAAATAATCAAAACACAAAACATACAGAATAAAGAAAGAATATTAAGAGCTGCAAAGAAAAAAAGGTCAATTAACATATAAAGGTAGACCTATCAGAATTACACACAACTTTTCAATAAACCATGAAAGCCATAAAGTCCTGGATAGATGTGCTGAAGACACTAAGAGACCATGGATGCAAGCCAAGACTACTGTATCCAGGAAAGTTTTCAATCACCATCAATGAAGAAAACAAGATATTCCACAACAAAATCAAATTTAAACAATATCTATCCATAAATCCAGCCCTACAGAAAGTACTAGAAGGAAAACTCCAACCCAAGGAAGCTAACTGCACCCACAAAAATACAGGCAACAGATAACTTCCCACCAGCAAACCCCGAAGAAGGGAAACACACAAACACTACCACCAAAAAAAAAAACCAAAAACAAAAAAAAAACAGGAATTAACAATCAATGGTCATTAATGTCTTTTAATATCAATGGACTCAGTTCACCTATAAAAAGACACAGACTAAGAGAATGGATATAAAAGCGGGATCCATCCTTCTGCTGTATACAAGAAACACACCTCAACCTCAAAGACAGACATTACCTCAGAGTAAAGAATTGAAAAAAAAATTTCCAATCAAATGTATCTAAGAAACAAGTGGGTGTATCTATCCTAATATCTAACAAAATAGATTTCAAACTAAAATCAATCAAAAGAGATGGAGAAGAACACTTTATACTCATAACAGAAACAAACCATCAAGATGAATCTCAATCCTGAACATCTATGCCCAAAATACAAGAACACCCACATATGTAAAAGAAACATTACTAAAGCTTAAATGGCACATCAAACCCCATACACTAATAGTAGAAGACTTCAACACCCCACTCTGCACAATGGACAGGTCAACCAGACAGAAACTTAACAGAGAAATAAGAGAACTAACAGATGTCATGACTCAATGGACTTAACAGATATCTACAGAATATTCCACACAAACACAAAAGAATATACCTTCTTCTCAACAGCTCATGGAAACTTCTCTAAAACTGACCACATACTCGGTAACAAAACAAACCTCAACAGATAAAAAAAAATGTAATAATCCCTGTGTCTTATCGGATCACCATGGTAAAAAATTAGAATTTAACAAAAACACTAATTGCAGAAAGCCTACAAACTCAGGGAAAATGGACAGTGTTCAATTGAACCACTCCTGGGTCAAGGAAGAAATAAAGAAAAATTAAAAACTTCCTAGAAAATAAAAATTAAGGTACAACATACCCAAACCTAAGGGACATTATGAAAGCGGTGCTAAGAGGAAAGTTCATACCACTAAGTGCCTACATAAAGTGAGAATCTCACACTAGCAACTTAACAGCACATCTGAAAGCTCTAGAACAAAAAGAAGCAGACTCACCCAGGAGGAGTAGATGACCGGAAATAATCAACTTGAGGGATGAAATCAATAAAACAGAAACAAAACAATATAAAGAATAGTATACATAAATGACTCCCAAAACTCTACCAGGGAACTCTTACAGATGATAAATACCTTCAGTGGAGTGCTGGATTGAGCTCCCAAAGTCCAGTTAAAGAGTGGGATGAGTGAGAATATGAACAAAGAGGTCAAGGTCATGATGGGGACACCCACTGAAACAGTTTACCTGAGCTAAGGGGAGCTCACCAACTCTAGCAGGACAGGAAAGGAACCAGCATGGGACCAAACTGGATCATCTGAACGTGGGTGACAGTTGTGTGGCTGGGGCAGCCTTCGGAGCCACTGGCAGTGGCACCAGGATTTATCTCTATTGCTTGTATTGGCTTTTTGGGAACCCATTCTCTTTGGAGGAATACCTTGTTCAGCCTAGATATAGTAGGGAGGGGCTTGGACCTTCCCCAAAACAATATTCCTTACCCTGTCTGAGGGGTGGATGGGGGGGGGGAATTGGAGGGAATGGGAAGAGTGGAGGGAATAGGAACTTGGATTGGTATATAAAATGAAAAGAGACAGTTTGTTTTCTTTTTTTTTCTTTTTTAAATCAGAATCCCTTGGTGTCATTAGAAGCCTGGTTATAAGACCTCCATCCCCCTTTGTCCTTTTTTCTGATTCTTTCTGTCTGAAGGAATACCAGTCAGTAAGTAGTGATCCAACTGAGAGACAGAAAAGAGAAAGGCCTAAGAACCCCTTCCCGCCTCTCAGCAGTTAGATGTGTTCCCACACATGGGTCTGAATGCTTCAGGGTCCATCATGTCCTCATGTCTCAGAGCTCAACACTCTAATTCGGCTCTAAGGATCTTCCCTGGGTTTGAGGAAACAGCCATTTTCTGCTGGTGGAATGACAAGTTACTACCTCTCCTGATGAATTCTCCGAGTCAATATGTTCTTTCTCATCATTTCAAGAGTGCATGAGGACACAGCTAGGCCTCTACTAAAACTTCTGTCATTAAAGTCCTATAAGCAGCATCCCAGGCTTTATCATGCCAGCCTTCCTGATAAACATTTCCTGGTTCTCTCAAGAAACAGGGCATGCTTTGTGCTCATGCAAGAGAAGGTTTGAGTTTCTTTTCTGTGGAGTTGGCAGAGTGGGAAAAACGCTCACTGTATAAGGGTAAAGATATGGGCTTGAATCTCCAGAACCCACAAAAAGTGGGACCATCTTCCCGCGTGGTTCTTAAGTCTTTGGAATTGGTTTGAGGGAACAATTTGGAAAAAATTTCAAGGAGCTGGATAGCAGAAGTAGAATTCTCCGAGAAAAATTAAGTAGGCATGGGTGATGCTGTTGTGGACTAAGAAGAAATATGGAGAATAAAGGCCTGGTCCAAGAGGCCTCAGATGCACCATGACCTCTATGTGACCCTGAACTGGAGGCAGGAATGCTAAAGTCTAACAAGAGTTTGTCTACATTTTGTCATGCCCAGTGAATTTGGGAGATGCTTAATTTAAAGGTGGTATGTTAATTAGCCTGGTTGCTATACCTGTGGGCAGCCCTTTTCAGTGACACGTGAAAATCATAGCTTGCAATAGTGACCCCAGGGCACTGAGGCACACGGGATGTCTGCTAGTTAAGGCTGTAGACAAATGGGAAAAACCTGTGTAGACTCCAACATGCAAGGTTACGGGGGTACAATTTCTCAAGGTTAGTGAAACTCACATCTCGATACTCCATGCCCTAGGGGCTGAACATTGTGCTAGGGGCATCTGATGGATTTGGGTCTTACATTTTGCCCACCCTTCCTTTCTATGACCCAATTATCTCTTGTGAAAATGTTTACCTTATGCCATTGTCATTCTGGAGTTGTCTTTGTTATGGTTCTATTGCTGTGAAGAGACACCATGACCAAAGCAATGTCAGGGGCCATGAGAGATAATAGCAAGTGCTAACTAGTGTTCAGCAGGCCGATCTACCAGAGGAGTGATTCTCTGATAGGGAGTCTCACCTGGAAAGGCCATGGAGTTACTGGCTGTGGAAAGCAGCATCTCCTGTCTGTAATTTCTCTCATGAGTCACTTCATTTCTTCCCTAAGAACTTCATTTCTTCCTTAAGAATAGCTACTCCGAGGTTTGGAACCTTATAGTTATGCACAAGGTCAAAGCCACAGATTTCCAACTAGGATTACTTCATTAAAAAAAAGCATGCCAATTCTTTGCTTGCCAGTCTGTTAACAAAAGACCCATGTCTCAACGCTGATCTCACTGGGCACTGTACACCCCACCCTCTGGTCTTGTAACCTTGGATCCTTGTGTTGGCATGGTAAATGGCTTTATTGCTTGCTCTAAGAATGTGCTTTTGACTAAAGAGAGACAGATCTTGTGTTTTCTTTATTCTTTCAAGGCTCCTGGGAAAAAAGAGAGTTTTGAGAATAGAAGAAGAAGCTAGGAGAAGAAGCAAAAAGGAATTAGATGTAGGACAGGAGAATTAGAACTATGGCAGTAGAACAAAGAAACTGATTTGGAAAGCACACGTGGAGAATTCATTTGCGCTCAGATCTTCTAAGTCCCCTGCTTGCCGAAGCATCCTCTCTGAACCCTGAGTGGGTGTTGAGGCTGGACCTTAAGGGCCTTCTATAAGGTAACACTTATAAAAGAAATCATTTAATTAAGAGATTGCTTACAGTTTTAGAGAGCTATTTTTATTAGGAGCTAATAAATTATTCTTATACGGGAAACATAGCTAAGATTTTACTTTCATTCTCAGAGGAGTCTTCGGTCTTTGCCTTTTGAATGATGTTAGAAATGTTAAGAGTTTGGGGTCTCGTAGAGATGGCCAAATGTACTTCCCATCATGCATTGGACATAAACCTTAGGGGGAAGGGATAGAATGTTAAGGTTTGACTGCAAAACTTTCCTTCATGAAATTTTCCCAAGATGATGGCCTGTTTAGAAGGACTAGAATCCATATGAAGTCAAGTCTTACCTAGGGATGTGGATCACTGGGCCATTTCTCTTGATTGTGTACTTGGTCCCCACACTCTTTCCTGATCATCAAAAAGTTAAAAGTCTGTTCCTCCTTTTTGCCTGCCTCCATGATGTTTGACTCATTATGGACCAACACCAACAGAGCTGATTTCATGAACTGATACCATAAGCCAAAACAAATATTTCCATATATAAGTTGTTTCTTTGAGATACTGTTAGAGCCCAGAACTTACCAATATACTTTACAAACTCTTCTATGCATATTTCATCTGGCATCTCTAAAGCACTGGGACTTTTCATAGGGTCTCTATAGTGCTATTACACCTGCAAAAATAGAAGTCCCTCATATCATCAAGTATCTGTCAGTGTTCAAATATCCAGCAGCTGCATGTGGGATCCAAACAGGCTTCACATGTCTCTAGAATCAATATCCTCTTAGCACAGACACACTTAGATCATGCTCTTTGACTGGCATATTTCTGAGGTTAAGGTCTTTAGTTAACTAGATATTTCATTCTCTAGAATCTCTTATAATCTGGGCTTGATGACTTTATCTCATGGCGTTGTGCCTATAGTCCCCTGTCCTGTCTGTCTCTTGTTAATCACCCGTTGGTTCTGGATGCTCCATTAGGATCTGGTTGTTATCACCACCACCGTGGCAGCCATTGAACAGCCTTACTGTGAGAGGCCTGGCTCATGCCTTCAGGAGTCCTATAGTGTAGGATGATCTTTTGTGATTGAGCTTATTTTCCCCCATGCCCCGGGTTTTACAAAATAATTAGATGCGTATGTTTTCTTGCCTTCATAGCTGCAGAACTATGAAGATGGCTCCTTCCTGCTTGGCTGGGATGAAGAATTACCCACTGTTTAGTGGTACATCACAGAGGGAAGGCAAGATAAGCACTCTTTATGTATAATAACCAAGAGATCAGCGTCTTCTAAAGATCTATTCAAACATACCTATTAACTTGCATCTGTCAGTCTGTTGAACTTATGATCCTTCTTCATGATTAAACATTCATCTTTGACCATAAGAATTCCCCTCAGGTCAGCACCAAAGAAAATAAAATGTCCCTATTGAAACCAAAGTTTGTAAAAACCAAGATATAATCCATAATCAATGTTTTAAAAAGAGGATGTGTTACAAAATACGGATAATAGAGAAAGCTGAAATGGGCTAGATTGTGAACATACTTGAAAAGAGGGAGGAACGATATAAATATATAAGTAGAACTTTATTTGAAAGGATCATTAATAGAGTTATTTCATATGAATATGTTTAATCCAAGAGATAACAATTACATTTTAATTTTAATGTAAACAAGGATTTAAAGTATGTAAAGTTGGGCTGGGGAGATGCTCAGTGGAAAAACCATGCGCTGCATAAGCCTGAGGCCTGGAGTTCAGATCCTTACCTCAGCACTTGGGTGTGGCCGTGCACATCTGTGACCACAGTGCTGCGGGATAAAGACAGGGGATACCGGGAGATACAACCAGCCTAGAGAAATCAATGGACACCAGGGAAAGCAAGAGATCATGGCTTACAGCAATAATGTGGGAAGTGATAGTGTGTATGCACATGTACACATCCATGCAAACAACACACACACATACACCATACATAAAAAAGACAGAAAATAAAATGAAGCATAATCATTCCATTTAAGAGGAAGTGTTTACTTATAAATCATAATTTAAAATTCACCACAGTTCTTTTGATAACTGATAAAACAGACAAAACTGGCAATTAAATGTTAGAATTGAACAAAGAATGATAGCCTCTGTGCTTAATTGACCCAGATAGAACACTACACCCAACATGTAGAACATGGCTGAATGCACTGAGTGGTGTCCTAAAATCCATGGCTGCCTGGAAACAGAATGTGCCATCCTGAGAGACAAGACCTTTGCAGCTACATTACTTCGCATGGGGTAGTAAGAGCATAGGGACACCATAAACCAGTGATGGCTGGTTCCTCTTTAAGAAGAAGTCAGGACGCAGCAGAATTCCTAGAAGGAAGAAATACATGTAAAGACTGGGCAGAGATGGGGTAAGGAAGACCCAGGACAAGAAACACCATAAATCACTGGGAATTGCTATATGCAAGGAAAAGGCAAAGAGGAAATTTTTCTAGAGACTTCAGGGGCATCACAGTGTTGCCAGGAACTTGATTTGAGACATTTACCTTTTTGATCAGTGGAAAAATAACCTTTTATCACTTTTTGTTTCATGGGTTCCTGAGGAAGCAGACACAGTAGGAGAGAAACAGTCTGCTTCCCCCTGGCGATGTGAGCAATAAATACACCCTCACCATTCTGCCTCACAGGTGCTGCAACCCTGTAGCTCCACATCGAATTTCAGACCTTGATCACCACCAGGTCCCTTATATTCCTCACCATCTGCTGCTTTTGACCCCTCACAAGGACTTCCATTTATTTGAAGACTCTTCTGGTGAAGGTTGAGAAGACTGCTTCCTACTTCTCAGTTGTAAACAACACAGCAGCAAAGGGAAGTGAACTGCTCTTAGGACACCGGGGAGGCTTCTGCAAGCACTGTGAGTGATAGTGGTGAGGCCCAGCGGCAAGCAAGCAGGAGGTTCTCTCCAGATCTCCCTTGCTGGTTTTATTTCTTTACTAGGTTGCCATGAGTCTGGCCTGCCTATATACTGTTCACTAGGGCACAAGGCTGGGTTTTTCATCCTAAATATCTTTTTTGTTTTTTACTTATTTCCATGAGAAACTACCTTATTCTAAATTTTTCTTTCTTATCCATTTATTTGGCCAAATTTCTGTCAGAAAGATGGAATATGTTAAACACCCAAGCAGGATTTGAGCTCTTCCCTCACACCCCTCCTCATTTTGATGAGTGTACGTAATCAATGCTAGTTACTAAAAATTCAATTCCGCCTTCCTGACAATTTCTAGTAACATTTAAAAGGGTTCTTGTCCCCAGCAATTTGAGGCATCTTTCTAATATTTATTTCTATGGATAACCAAAACATTGGCATTTGATATACTTTCTAAACATATTTTAATTTTTGCAAGACATATTCCTTCTCTTTGTTCTCATTTTCAGAAATTCCTGGGATTACTTTTTAAGGTGGCCCATCATGTAGATTAATTTGTTCAAGATTTTATTTTTAGCCTGGTCAAATGTGATTGATTGAGTGTAAAGTTGAATGTTGACTTTTATCCCCATGAACATGGTATGTCCTGTTTCCTCAGACATCCTTGATTCCCATCAGTGAATGTTTTCATTCTTTCTAAGTTGCTAAGAAAATTACACATTTTAATACTTACTCTTAAATGTTGCCTAGTTATTACTGATAATTATGGGAAAACAAACTTACCTCTTCTGGGTTTTAGTTTTTACTTACTACATTTTATGAAATTACTATTTATTAGCACTATATCATGAAATGACATCAGGACAGGCAAATACTCAAGGGATAGAATGGAGTCAAGGCACACACACATGTGGATACTGGGGTAGCAGGAAACCCAGCGGGATGAGTTGAGCAGCCTGTGCAAGCATAAACACTGACATGTGGAGGAAGTGGAGTAGCAGAGTTGCTGGTGAAAACTGCGCTTCATTTTCTAGGTAGTCATGTTAAAAAATATTATTTTTATATTATACCAAGTCAAACATGAAAAATAATTTTATATGAATGAATAAATAAATGATAAAAAGAGTTTCAGAGACTCATTGACATAGTGGGTATCATCTCAGTCCCCAAGGGTGAGAGACCTAATGTTATTTGACTAAGCCAAGGTTCTCTGAACACTACACAGTGATTAACCAGAAAGAAACAGATGGCAGAACTCAAAACACTAAGCATAAGAACTTCTGTGGAGCAAAACATACTTGATGAAGCATAGCCCCAAAGTGGAAATGATATTGAAAAACCAAACAGTCAACAATGATCCCATGTCCATATGTGTGAAGTGGACATGGTAAAAACATCTAAACAGGGGAGCCTCGAGCAAACCAACCAAGTGGCCACTAGACGCATGAAGAGAAGCTCCTGGTTGATAGCCAGCAGGAACATACAAACTAAGCACATGGAGTGTCCAAGCAAATTAAAATTAGTAGCTGCTACAAAAGATTAACGTTTGCATACCCTGTTACTAAGCAACCGCGCATACAGCAATGTCCAACAGAAATGCTCTCACGGAGGAGAAAGACAAGGCCATGGCAGCACGCCCTTGGCAGGCTGAACTGCAAACCGTATCTGTTTTCTCAAAAGCAGAGCACACAATGTTTTCAAGTGGCAATCACACACAGCAATACAAACCACGCCACTTTTACTGTACACAGGCACATGGATTAATCTTATGAAGATGATGCTGAGCAACAGAAATCAAGAACAAAGACAAAGAGCTTGAACTGTCTTACAGACTGCTCTCAAAAGACAGGGAACTGTGGTCAGAATCTGGTCAAGTGCTGGAGTTGGAGCAAAATATTTGGGGTTGAATGGAGGATATTTTGGGGTTATACATATTTTCCCTAGTGACAGTGTAGTGAACTTCCAGGATTGTGGGCTTTAAATTAATTGAGTTTAGTATATGCATGTAGTACATATATAATATGTATATATTCCCCACCACATTAACTTCAGACTGTGGCTCTTTGAGAGAGAGACTCTGTGCTGGGCATGGTTCACTAGAGCCATGGAACTCATTATGAGGCACATTAGGCAACATATTTAAAGTTATTTTATGTGACTTACAAAATTTTTATTTATTTATTTATGTGTGTGTGTGTGTGTCTATTGGTAAGGATGAGTGTGTACAGGTGCCTATGGAGGCAAAAAGTGGGTGTGGGGTCCACTGGAGATAGAGTTACAGGCCGTTTCAAACCTCTTGATGTGGCACTGGGAACTGAACTCTGGTCTTCTGCAAGAACATCAAGCAGTCTTAATTGCTGAGCCACATCTCAGGCCACTGGAGAGAATTGAAAAAACTAAAGAAAAGCAGAAGACTCTTTGCATGCATGTGTGCATGCTCACAGAGGGTCACCAGGACATGCCTAGCACTGCATCTATGGGATCAGGACTTGATATTAGGGATCTATTCAGTTTTTCACATTATGTCCAAATATCTATCTCCTTTCCTAGTAAAGAAAAAACTCAATTCCAACACATATAAATCAAGTTCACTGCATCACTCAGTGAAAAACGGCTTAGAACTTCTTCCACATCTCAGCCAAGCAGCTGAGCCAGTACCTGGTCTGTACTGAGCCGTCAAGAACCGTTGCCGAGTGGATGAATGGAAGAGACCACACAGTGTTTCACTGGAAAATTTTCCCTCCAACCCTAGGACAGCCCCTCACTGCCCACCTTCCTTCCCAAGACTGTATCTCTGTCCCAGCCTCTTTAGGGCATCCTTCACATCCTTGTTGCGCAGACTGTAGATGAGGGGGTTGAGCATGGGGATGACGAGGGTGTAGAAGACAGACACCACTTTTCCCTGCTCCATGGATGCCACTGCTCCCGGCTGTGCGTACATGACAAACACAGTTCCATAAAACAAGGACACAGCTGTCATGTGGGAGCCACAGGTGGAGAAGACCTTGTGTCGCCCTGACCCTGAGCGCATCCTGAGGATGGTCACGGTGATGTAGCCATAGGAGATGAGGACCACAAGAGTGGTGGACACGATGATGAGACCACAGATGCCGAACATGACAAGCTCGTTGAGAGCTGTGTTGGCACAGGCCAGCCGGAGCAATGGGGGCACGTCACAGTAGAAGTGGTCAATACGGTTGGAGCTGCAGAAGGGCAGCTGGAATGTAAGGCTGGTTTGTACAATGGAGTTCACGCAGCCTCCACAGTAGGTGCCCAGAACCAGACGGGCACAGGTCATAGGGCACATGGTCACAGGGTACCTCAGGGGACTACAGATGGCCATGAAACGATCATAGGCCATCACAGCTAAGAGGAAGCCTTCAGTAGTAACCAGAAGGGAGAAAAAGAAGAACTGAATGGCACATCCCTCAAAGCTGATGACCTTCGAGGAGGAAAGGAAGATGGCCATGGCTTTGGGGGCAATGACAGAGGAGTAGCAGAGGTCGACAAAGGACAGGTTCTTGAGGAAGAAGTACATGGGGGAGTGCAGGCGGGCATCCAGGGTGATGACCACGATCATGGTGAGGTTGCCCAGGACGGTCACCACATACAGGGCCAGGAAGACAGCAAAGATCAGGGCCTGGGTCTCTGCACCTCCCCCAAATCCCACCAGCACGAACCCCTGCAAGGACACTGCCAAGAGACTCCCATTTCTGTGGACTGCTGTGGCCATGAGTGGGGACAGATGCAGAGAGGCAGATGGAGACGGCAAGCAGGAACCGATCTCACCAGTGCAGACAGATGTTCTACAGGACACAGGAACCCATTCTCCACTGTCCAAAGGTTGCTGCCTCTGTGATCTGCCAGATGGTCTTGAGTGGTCTAAAAGGGGGATATTTTCTCTGATTTACTCAGTTCTCAAGGATTTGCTGAGCCCTCCCCCTGCTGGAGGCTGGACAGTGCTCTGGGGACACAGAAAGACTTCCAGAGTTGGGTGTCTGAGTCCTGACAACCTTTCAAGTTCCCCATGCCTGCCTCCTAGCCCCCTTTCCTACCTCTTCACACAGATGCCCAGAGCATCCCTATCAATACAGCTGCCTACTAAGTCCACACACGCACCACTCAGGCCTCAGTGGTGAAAATGTCCATGAGGACGCCCTGCCCTCCCTGAGCTGGGTGATCTTGTCTCTTCCAGGATGGACTAAGAGTAGGGAACAGTCCTCACCAGAATGAGGCTGTGTCTCTGTATACCCTGCAGGATGCTCAACGGCTCTAGCTAGCTCCAAGTCTTGTCCACAACAGTAACCAATGTATAGATCCTTGCTTGCTGGAGGATGTGAGGGTCTCCAGATAATGACCAGATGTTGGACATTGTGGTGAAGGGGCAGCAGAGACCCATGTCCCGAGAAACAACTGGACTGGATTCCAGATATATTTGGGATGGGCTTGTCATTTCCCACCAAATCTCACTGCCAGTTCTACTCCCTGCTCCACCTCATCTTTGAGGGTTTATAATGTCTTGTCCATTGCCACTTAAAACCAGGGAGAGCTGGGCTCTGGCCTTCTGATCAGTCCCAGTCACCTTCTCATTCATAGTCATCAAAGCCCTGACAGATCAGGGATGTCCTCCAAGTGGTTGGCTATGGCCATGCTATAGGTCGATAAATCAATGCAGGGACGGGTCAAACTGAGCATCTTGGATAGCGAGAAGAGGGTGTCTGTTGTCCCTTACACTGGAGGCTTGGGGGGCTTCTCTGTTCTGAGTGAGCTCGTCTGCTGTGTTCTCTACTCTCCTCCACAGTTCACCCTCACACAGAAGGGAGGCAGAGGCTGGAGGACACATCTGAACCATTCTTGCCCTACACAGATGCTGTTCCTCACTGTGAGCTCAAAGGTGTGCATGGAACAGCTCTGTGCTCACATTCTGGACACACCAGCCAGGAGTCGTGGTCCTGACACAAAGGTCTCCATGGTGATATGTGTGATGTGTAAGTGAAAGTCGGTCCTTTGTTTCCAGCTGGAACAAGGACAGGCTGGATCTGCCTCCGTCGCCGAGGGAAGATATTATCTAAGGATGTTTGTACAATGAGAAAGGAGCATGGGTTGAGAACTCAGTCCTGTGGTGGGAGGGCTGGCAGATGTTGGGCATGAAGGGAAAGCCTGTGCTTGCCTTGACCTGGTCCCTCCTGAGCAAGCAGCATCACAGTGTCCTGTGTGCTAGTTGGATGAAGACCTTAGTCCATCTCCTTACACAGTTGGTGCTGGTGTTTAGCAAGGCCCCCAAACTCCACACTCTAACCTGTGCTAATGTCAGAGCTGAACAGTATAAGACATCAGTTTATTGAGGCAGGCCCTGAGTGCACACTGTGTGCTCCACCTTCTCTCCCCCGTCCCATGCACATAAATGGTCACCTATTCCTGACAGGTGACACAATGAACTTACCTTTCTTAGTTAAGAGTCAGGTGTACCCCAGGGTCACATGGCTAATCCCCATGTACCCAGTGCCCCAGGCTGACAAGTCTGGCCTATGATGGATAAGAAGAGGTAGACATCAGTTGGTTGTGGATCTTCTTCATGTTGGCTGTGAATTCCTTGGCCATGGGGTGAGGCAGGCCATATGAGCAGAGCGGAGCACTTGGGCCCTTGTAAGAGAGAAGGCAGGGCTCCTCCCTTTGGCTGCTCTCCTGTCACCTCGAGCAGGGTGTGGAGGGGCCTGCCCTTGGGGTCACTCTGCTGGATAGGATACTCGGCACCTAGTAGTGTTGTGGCTGTCGGCCTCCAGTGACCAATTAAGAAGGTTCTGGCTGCTGGCAGCTGGGACTCTAATGCCCTGGGCTCCGGAGGCGGAAACTGACTGTGGCCAATCTCTGCTTTGACATCCATTCTCTACGGCAGTGGTTCTCAACCTTCCTAATGCTGTGACCCTTTTATACAGTTTCTCATGTTGGGGTGATCCCCAACCATAAAATTGGTTTCTACTTTATAACTGTAATTTTGTTGTTGTTATGAATCGTATTGTAAATATCTGATATGTGACCCCCAAAGGGGTCATGACCCACAGGTTGAGAACCACTGCTCTATGGATTGGTGAGAAGCCTACAGTCCTCTGGAAAACTTGAAGGAACCCACCAGAATTATGCAGAGACAACCCAGGACCACCTTATCTTGTGTCTCTCATTAGAGCAGCCACCCCAATGGGGCAATGCAGCCTCCTGGCCGCCACCGATTCCCTTGTTTCTCCCTCCAACTCACTAGGTTAATGTGGGAAGAATGACAAAGGGAGCCCTCCCTGGGGAAGATGGCCAGCTCACTGCAGTCTAGATGGCACTAGATCTACACGCTCTGCCAACCCTGCGAATCTAGAACCCTCAGTGTTACCAGGAGCCTGGATAGATGACTCTCATCGCTTTTCTGTTCCTTTCTTAGTGTTTCAGGTCTGAAAAGCTAACATAATTTCTGCTAGGAGGAATTCTAGCCAGTGAACAACGATCTATCCCAAAGAGACAGGAAAAGACAAGGCTCCTCACAGGGGCCAAAGGAACCCCTTCCCTCCCGCAGCAGTTGGCTGTGTTCCCACACATGCCTCTGTTTGTCCCTGGACTGTGTTATGTCTTCATGTCACAGATCACAACACTCTTTAGTTTTGCTCTTAAGATCTTCTCGGAGTTTGAGGCAACAGCCATGTTTCTACTGGTGGATTATGAGGTCATGAACTCTCCACCTGAACTCTGAGAGATGCTCTTCCCCATCCTGTCTAGAGTGCATCATAAGGGCGCATCTGTGCCTCTGGGAACATTTCCAACAGTGAGCAACAATGTCGCTTCAGACTGAAACTCCAGTTGTCCTGTGTCTTCTATTTGACTTCTGCAGATGTCGAGATTTGTTGGTCACCACACCCAAGGGAGTACATTCCCTACAGTCTCACTGCCCACAATGTACATGTCCTTTCAGTGACCGCGACTTTGCTGCTATGATGGACAGCTCCTTCACACGTTTGTCATCCATCTCTGCTCCTTTCTACTGCATGCTCCAGACAATAGGATGCAATTCTTCCAGGGTGTTGTCATTGTAGCAGACAAGGCCTTGAGCCCGCAGGTCATATCCCCAAGTCTAGTATCTGTACTAAGGCCAGTACCCCGCAGTGTTGCCAGTGACCCAGGGCACAGCAGTTCCTATTCACTTTAGATCCTTCCCAACTGCACTCCAGGCTGGCCTAGGTTCTATGACGGGAAAGGAAGTACTCAGAAGTCATTCTTCCTCTCTCTCTCTTCTCTTACACTAGTGTTTCGTTTTCCCACTCAACTGATGAGCCTTCACCTGATGGGTTTTGTGAACCTGTGATATTACAGACCTTCACGCCTTACATTTATCTGGTTCACTGCTGGGGTCTCTCTGTGGCTCCTATAGGACCATCTCCACATGCTCTCTGAGAGCCTTTGGAGATGGAGTGTCTCCCACGATTGCACACTCTTGACTAACTGCATATCTAAGTAAGCACAATCACAGAAGCCCTCTTGGACAATATGGTAACTTCTGTATGTTCGGGTGACTGAATAGTGTACCAGGCCTTTTGGGGGGCACTAACCAGCTCCCAAATAATGACACAGACATCCTACTAGTTTTGAATTCTTGGTCTAGCTTAGCTCTTTTCTGGCTAGCTCTTTTACCTTAAATTAACCTGTTTCTCTTTATCTATCTTTTGCCTCAGGCCTCCTTACTTTTCTTTTCTTCTGTTTTTCTTTCATCTCTTCTCATGTCTGCTGGCTGGCAAATTGCCTGGCTTCTGGCCCCAGGTTTCCCCCTCATTCTCTCCTCCTCCTTCTGATGGAGGAGTTACTTTCATTAGTTAATAAAGAAACTGCCTTGGCCCGTTTGATAGGCCAGCCCTTAAATGGGTGGAGTAGACAGAACAGAATGCTGGGAGGAAGACGAAAGTGACGCAGGCGCCATGCCTCTCCTCTCCAGGGCAGATGTGAAGAAGCTCCAGCCCAAGATGGACATACACTAGACTCTTCCTGGTAAGACAGATTATTAGATATGGGTTAAAGCAAGATATGAGAGTTAGCCAGTAAGAGACTAGAGCCAAGCCGTGTTTAAATGAACACAATTTGTATGTTGTTATTTGGGGGCCTAAGCTAGCCAGGCGGCCAGGAGCCGGGCAGCAGGAACGCAGCCCACACCTCCCTTCTACATCCTTCTCTCATTTTTCCTGAGCCTAGATTTCTCCTCCTGTTTATTCTCTCTGCCAGCCAGTCCTGCCTATTCTTTCTCCTGCCTAGCTATGGACCCTTCAGCTCTTTGCTAGGTGCCTTAGGCAGGCAAGATGAAACAAATGCAGCAATCTTTATATAATTAAACAAATGCAGCATAAACAAAAGTAACAGTTAAAGTAATACTCTACAGCATAAACAAATGTGACACATTTATGTCCAGTTAAAATAATATTCTATAACAAAACAGGGTAAAACAAATTCAGGAAAGAAAGTATCCCCTGTGAGCAGAATGCTCTAGGAAAGGCCTTTCAAATGAGAGTTTATACCCTTATGCCTTTGAATTTAGTATGGGCAGGGGGTTGTCCATTCCTGAAATGCTCCAAAGCTTTTTATTTCCCTGATGTAAAACAGTCGATTCCTTTTCAATGACATGGATCCTTTCAGAAACTGTATCTGTTTTTCCTTCCTTCCTCTCCCTCCCTCAGTCCCTTCCTTCCTTTCTGAAACAGGCTTCCATTGGGTAGCTCTGGCCTTCTTGGAACATCCTATCTGTATCATACTGGCCTCAAACTCACAGAGATCTACCTCCTCCTGTGTGCTGGAATAAAAGGTGTGTACCACATGCCTGTCTTTTAGTCCCAAATTTACATGGAAATTTTTAACGAAACTAAGTTTTTCAAAACATTCTTCACCTGAGCTTCACTGTAAGTCCAATTAAAAGGAGCCAGTGAGAACCACACCACAGCCTGAATGCTGAGATTTTAAAAAATGATTTACCGGAGAAAGGCCCACCTTCCCACTCGCCTGCCCAGCTGGCTGACCTCTGCCAAATCCAGCACGCAAGGAAAGCCCACTCACCCGCCAGACTTCTGCCAGAGCCATTACAAGCAGACCTGACATCTGGTGTGACCAGAACCTTTACCCTAATTCCACCATGAGGAGAGACCATCTGAGCTTTGGATCCACTGGCTCCTAGAGGAGTGACCACCAGAGACACAGCCCCAACTGCACCATTTGGAGGAAAACCATGGATAGATAACAAGATAAGAATATCCTCAACACCACAAAGAGCAACATAGCACCACCAAAAACTAGTGGCTCTACAACAGCAAATCTTGAACACCCCAACACAGATGAAGCAGAAGAAATGACCTAAATATAACTTCAGGAAAATGTATGAGGACATTAAAGGAAATGTAAAATTCCTTCAAAGAAGTGGAAGAAAAGACAAACAAAAAAATCAGAAGAAATCAACAAATCCCTTAAAGAAAACCAAGAAAAAGCAACCAGACACATGAAAGAAAAGATTCAAAGCTTGAAAACCAAAACAGAGGCAATAAAACACAAACTGAGGGAGCTCTGGAAATGGAAAATATGAGTAAACAATCAGGAACCACAAACGCAAGCATTAACAGCAGAATACAAGAGATGAAAGAAAGAATCTCAGGCATGGAAAATATAATAGAGGAAATATATTCATCATTCAAAGAAAATATTAAATCTACCAAAAGCTTAACATGAAATATCCAGAAAATATGGGACACCATGAAAAGATCAAATCTAAGAATAATAGAGATAGAAAAAGAAGTCCAACTCAAAGAAACTATATTCGACAAAATCATAGAAGAAAACTTTCCCCAACCTAAAGAAGGATATACCTAAGAAGGTACAAGACACTTACAGAACACCAAATAGACTGGACCAAAAAAAATGTCTCCTCAACAGAAAATAATCGAAACACTAAACATACAGAATACAGAAATAATATTAAGAGTTGCAAAAGAAAAAGGCCAAGTAACATATAAAGGCAGACCTATCAGAATTACACCTGACTTCTCAATAGAAACAATGAAAGCCAGAAGATCATGGTCAGTTATCATGCAGACATTAAGAGATTCCAGCCCAGTCTACTATACCCATCAAAACTTTCAATTACCATAGATGGAAAAAACTCCATAACAGAACCAGATTTAAACAATACCTAGCCACAAATCCAGCTCTACACAAAATACTCGAAGGAAAACTCCAACCCAAGGAAGTCAGTTATACCCATAAAAATACAGACAATAGATAATATCACAGCAGCAAATCCCAAAGACGGGAAAAACACATGTAATAACAGCAGCAACAACAAAAACTAAAATGACAGAAACTAGCAATCACTGGTCATTAATATCCCTTAATATAAATGGGCTTGACTCAGCTATAAAAAGACACAGGCTAACAAACTGTATACAAAAACAGAATCCATTCTTCTGCTGCATACAAAAAACACACTTTAACCTCGAAGACAGACATCACCCCAGAATAAAGGATTGGGAAAAGGTATTCCAATCAAATGGTCCTAAGAAACAAGTTGGTGTAGCTATTGTAATATCCAATAAAATAGACTTCAAACTAAAATCAATCAAAAGAGACAAGGAAGGATATTTCATATTTGTCTCAGGAAAAATTCATCAAGAGGAAATCTCAATTCTAAACAATTATGTCCCATACACAAGGGCACCCTTATATGTAAAAGAAACATTATTAAAACATTACTTAAACCACACATTAAGCCCCATGCACTAATAGTGGGAGACCTCAACACCCCACTCTCACTACTGGACAAGTCTGCCAGACAGAAACTTAACAGAGAAATAAGGGAACTAACAGATGTTATGACTCAAATGGACTTAACAGACATCTATAGAACATTCCACCCAAACATAAAAATATACTTTCTTCTTAGCACACTATAGAACCATATACTAGGTAACAAAGAAAACCTCATCAGATACCAAATAAAATTGGATTAATTCCATGTATCTTATTGGATCACCATGGCTAAAAGTTAGAATTCAATGCTAACACTAATTTCAGAAAGCCTACAAACACATAAAAATTGAACAATGCTCACCTGAATTACCAATGGGTCAAGAAAGAAGTAAAGAAAGAATTCCTAAAATTCAATGAAAATAACTGCACAACATACCCAAATTTATGGTACACAATGAAAGCAGTGTTAAGAGGAAAGTCCATAGCAATAAATTCCTACATAACAAAGCCGGAAAAATCCCACACTAGAGAGTTAACAGAGCATTTGAAAACTCTAAAACAAAAAGAAACAAACTCACCCAGGAGGGCTAGATGACAGGAAATAATCAAACTGAGAGCTGAAATCAACAAAATAAAACCAACAAAAATAATACAAAGAATCAATGAGACAGAGATTTGGTTCTTCAAGAAAATCAACAAAATAGACAAACCATTATTCAAATTAACCAAAAGGCAGAGAGAGCATATCCAAGCTAACAAAATCAGAAATGAAAGGGGGGACATAATAACAGTCACAGAGGAAATCCAGAGAATCATCAGGTCATACTTCAAAAACCTGTACCCCACAAAATGGGGAAACATAAAGGAAATGTAACATTTTCTGGATAAATATCTCTTAAAATTAAATCAAGACCAGATAACCAAATTAAAGGAACCTGTAACAGCCAAGGAAATATAAACAGTCATCAAAAGTGTCCCAATCAAAAAAAAATAAAAACCCAGGTCCATATAGTTTCAGCACAGAATTCTACAACATTTTCCATGAAGAACTATTACCAATACTCCTCAGACCGTTCCACATAATAGAAACAGAAGGAATATTGCCAAACTCTTTTTATGAGGCTACAATTACCCTGATAGCCAAACCACACAAAGACATTACTAAGATAAAATTACAGACCAATATCACTCATGAACATTGATACAAAACTATTCGATAAAATACTGGCAAACCAAATCCAAGAATTCAACAGACAAATCATTCACCATGATTAAGTAGGCTTTATCCCAGAGATGCAGAAATGGTTCAACATATAAAAATCTATCAATGCAATCCATACTATCAACAAAGGAAAAACCCACATAATCATCTCATTAGATGCTGAAAAGGCCTTTGATAAAATTCAATACCCCTTCATGATAAAAAAATCTTTGAGAGAGGAGGGATACAAGAAATGTACCTAAACATAATAAAGGCAATATACAGCAAGGCAACAGCCAATATCAAACTAAATGGAGAGAAACTCAAAGCAATCCCACTGAAATCAGGAACAAGACAAAGTTTTCCACTCTTTCCATAGCTATTCAATATAGTACTTGAAGTTCTAGCTAGAGCAATAAGACAACAAAAGGAGATCAAGGGGAAACAAACCAGAAAAGAAGTCAAACTCAATTTGCTGACAATATGAGATTATATACAAATGACTTCAAAAATTCTACCAGGGAACTCCTACAACTCATTAATACCTTTAACATTATATCAGGATACAAGATTAACTCAAAAAATCAGTAGCCCTCCTTTATCCATATTGTAAACAGGCTGAGAAAGAAATCAGAGAAATAGCACCCTTCACAATAGCCAAAACTATTCTGAGAAACCACCATACCGATTTCCAAAGTGGTTGTACAAGTTTTTATTCCCACAAGCAATGGATGAGTGTTCGCCTTACTCCACATCTTCTCCGGTATAAACTTTAATTGGTGTTATTGATCTTAGCTATTCTGACAGGTGTAAGGTGGTATCTCAGAGTTCTTTGGATTTGCATTTCCCTGATGGCTAAGAATATTAAACATTTCCTTAAGTGTCTTTTGGCCATTTGAGATTCTTCTGTTGAGAATTCTCTGTTTAGTGTTTAGTTCTGTACCCTCTTTTTTTTAATTTTTTATTGAGAAAAAGAAAAAAAAATTTCCGCCTCCTCCCAGCCTTCCATTTCCCTCCCCCTCCTCCCACCCTTCTCCCCCTCCCCCCATTCCTCTCTCCCTCCCTCTCCAGTCCAAAGAGCAGTCAGGGTTCCCTGCCCTGTGGAAAGTCCAAGGTCCTCCCCCCTTCATCCATGTCTAGGAAGGTAAACATCCAAACTGGTCTGATCTCCAAAATATATAGAGAACTCAAGAAACTAGACTTTAAAATGATAATTAACCCAATTAAAAAATGGGGCACTGAACTGAACAGAGAATTCTCGACAGAAGAAGTTCAAATGTCCAAAAGACACTTAAGGTCATGCTTAACCTCCTTAGCGATCAGGGAAATGCAAATCAAAACAACTTTGAGATATCATCTTACACCTGTCAGAATGGCTAAAATCAAAAACACCAATGATAGCTTACTCACGACCCAGCCCCCCAGCACCCTCCCCCCAACCCTGCCCTGCTGTAAGCTAGGACCAGTGCTCAAGAACAGTTTTAAGCTCCTACACTAAGGCTACCCACGCAGAGCGGTGAGTGCCTGCCTGCTGGGCAGGCCTCAAGGTCCCCAGTAAGGGAGCCCAGGCAGCTCCGGCTTGTGCTCCTGGATCTTCTGTGCTCTCCTGGACTCCGCCCTGCCTCCCACTTTCTTCCTTTTGTCCCCCGATCATTGGGCTACCAGGCAGCCCTGTTTAGGTGCTGAGGAGTTCCATCTGGACGGCCTGCTTGGTCTGCAAGGTCCTTTGATCAGGAACAGTCTTCTGCTCCTACACAAAGGCTACCCACTCAGAGCAGTGATTGCCTACCTACTGGACAGGCTCAAGGATCCCTGCAAGGGAGCACAAGCACCTTCAACTTGTGAGGCAGGGTCTTCTGTGTTCTACTCATCCTCACCCTACCCCCCAAGCTCCCCCTTTTATCCGAGGGTCATTGGACTACCAGGCGTCCATGTTTTGGTGCTGAGGAGTTCCATCAGGACGGGACGGATCCTGTTTCTACACTGAAGAGAAACACCCAGAGAGTCAGTCACAGCAAAGAGTGGACCAAGACACCAGGCCTCTCCTGGCTCCATTTGAAGGAAGAGATGGGAAGGCGCCAATGCAAGAATTCCTCCAACAACCTGAAAGGCAACATGACATCACCAGAATCCAGGTATCCCGAAACAAGAAGAATTGTACACCCAACTCCAGAAGAATTAGAAGAAATCGACTCAAAAGTGAATTATATGAAAATAATAGAAGACCTTAAACAGGAGGTGAAAAACTGCCATAAACAATTAGAGATTACAAAAAAAAGGTAGAGGTAATGAATAAATCGCTCAAAGATACCCAAGAAAACCAAGAGAAACAAGAAGAAGCAATCAAATAGGTAAGGGAAGCGGTTCAAGACTTGAAGAATAAAATGGAAGTATTGAAGAAAACACAAACCGAGGGAAGGATGGAGATGGAAAATCTGGGTAAGCGAACAGGAACTACTGAGACAAGTACTACCAACAGATTACAAGAGATAGAAGAAAGAATGTCAGACACTGAAGATACCATAGAGAAAATAAACACACTGATCAAAGAAAACAGCAAAACCAACAAATTCTCATCACAAAACATTCAGGAAATCTGGGACACAATAAAAAGACCAAACCTAAGAATAATTGGGATAGAAGAAGGAGAAGAAGTACAGCTCAACGGTCCAGAAAATATATTTAATAAAATTATAGAAGAAAACTTTCCCAATCTAAAGAAAGATATTCCTTTAAAGGTTCAAGAAGCATACAGAACACCGAATAGACTGGACCAAAAAAAAAAAAAACATCTCCTCGCCATATAATAATCAAAACACAAAACATACAGAATAAAGAAAGAATATTAAGAGCTGCAAAGGAAAAAGGCCAAGTTACTTATAAAGGTAAACCTATCAGACTTACACCGGACTTCTCTATGGAAACCATGAAAGCCAGAAGGTCCTGGATAGATATACTGCAGAAACTAAGAGAACATGGATGCAAGCCCAGACTACTATACCCAGCCAAGCTTTCGTTCACTATAAATGGAGAAAACAAAATTTTCCAGGATAAAAACAAATTTAAACAATACGTAGCCACAAATCCAGCCTTACAGAAAGTAATAGAAGGAAAATCACAAACCAAGGAGTCCAACAATGACCACAATAAATCAAACATCTAGAGACCCTTCACCAGCACAACTCAAAGAAGGGAAACACACAAACTCTACTACTAAAAAAGTGATCGGAGTTAACAACCACTGGTCATTAATATCACTTAATGTCAATGGACTCAACTCACCTATAAAAAGGCACAGGCTAAGAGATTGGATACGAAAACAGGATCCAACATTCTTCTGTTTACAAGAAACACACCTCAACCACAAAGACAGGCACCTACTTAGAGTAAAGGAATGGGAAAAGGTTTATCAAGCAAATGGACCTAAGAAACAAGCAGGTGTGGCCATACTAATTTCTAACAAAGTTGACTTCAAACTTAAATCAATCAGAAGAGATGGAGAGGGACATTTTATACTCATAACAGGAACAATTCATCAGGATGAAGTCTCAATCCTGAATATCAATGCCCCTAATATAAAAGCACCCACGTACGTAAAAGAAACATTACTAAAACTCAAGGCTGCCATCAAACCGCACACACTAATAGTAGGAGACTTCAACACTCCTCTCTCACCAATGGACAGGTCAATCAGACAGAAACCCAACAGAGAAATAAGAAAATTAATGGAGGTAATGAATCAAATGGACTTAACAGACATCTACAGAACATTCCACCCAAATAGGAAAGAATATACCTTCTTCTCTGCAGCTCATGGAACCTTCTCGAAAATTGACCACATACTCGGTAACAAAGCAAACTTCCACAGTTACAAGAAAATATTTGTAACCTCCTGTGTCTTATCAGATCACCATGGATTAAAGTTAGAATTCAGCAACAATGCTACCCCTAGAAAGCCTACAAACTTATGGAAACTGAACAGTCAACTACTGAACCACACCTGGATCAAGGAAGAAATAAAGAAAGAAATTAAAGTCTTCCTTGAATTCAATGAAAATAAAGAAACAACCTACTCAAACTTATGGGACACTATGAAAGCAGTCCTAAGAGGAAAGTTCATATCACTAAGTGCCCACTTAAAGAAAACAGAGAAAGCACACATTGGTGACTTAACAGCTCACCTGAAAGCTCTAGAAAAAAAGAAGTAGACTCACCTAAGAGGAGTAGAAGACTGGAAATAATCAAACTGAGGGCTGAAATCAACAAAATAGAAACACAGAAAACAATCCAAAGAATCAATGAGACAAAAAGCTGGTTCCTGGAGAAAATCAACAAGATTGATAAATCCCTATCCAAACTAATCAAATGGCACAGAAAGAATATGCAAATTAATAAGATCAGAAATGAAAAGGGGAACATAACCGCAGACACAGAGGAAATTCAGAGAATCATTAGATCTTACTACAAAAACCTGTATGCCACAAAACTGGAAAATGTAAAAGAAATGGACACTTTTTTAGATAAATACCATATACCAAAGTTAAACCAGGACCAGGTGAACAATCTAAATAGACCGGTCAGTCGTGAAGAATTAGAAGCTGTTATCAAAAACCTCCCTACCAAAAAAAGCCCAGGTCCAGATGGTTTCAATGTGGAATTCTACCAGAACTTCCAAGAAGACCTAATACCTATACTCCTTAATGTATTCCACAATATAGAAACAGAAGAGTCATTGCCAAATTCCTTTTATGAAGCTACAGTCACTCTGATACCAAAACCGCACAAAGACTCATCCAATAAAGAGAATTACAGGCCTATCTCACTCATGAACATCGACGCAAAAATCCTCAACAAAATACTGGCAAATCGTATCCAAGAACACATTAGAAAAATTATCCATTATGATCAAGTAGGCTTCATCCCAGAGATGCAAGGCTGGTTCAACATACGAAAATTTATCAATGTAATCCATCATATAAATAAACTGAAAGAAAAAACCATATGATCATTTCATTAGATGCTGAAAAAGCTTTTGACAAAATTCAACATCTCTTTATGATAAAAGTCTTGGAGAGATTAGGGATACAAGGGTCATACCTAAATATAATAAAAGCTATTTACAGCAAACCGACAGCTAACATCAAACTAAACGGAGAGAAACTCAAAGCCATCCCACTAAAATCAGGAACACGACAAGGCTGTCCACTCTCTCCATATCTCTTCAATATAGTGCTTGAAGTTTTAGCAATAGTAATAAGACAACATAAGGGGATCAAGGGGATTCGAATTGTAAAGGAAGAAGTTAAACTTTCGTTATTTGCAGATGATATGATAGTATACATAAGCGACCCCAAAAACTCTACCAAAGAACTCCTACAGCTGATAAACACCTTTAGTAATGTGGCCGGATACAAGATCAACTCCAAAAAATCAGTCGCCCTCCTATACACAAAGGATATGGAAGCAGAGAGGGAAATCAGAGAAGCATCACCTTTCACGATAGCCACAAACAGCATAAAATATCTTGGGGTAGTTCTAACCAAGGAAGTGAAAGATCTATTTGACAAGAACTTTAAGGCATTGAAGAAAGAAATTGAAAGGATACCAGAAAATGGAAGGATCTCCCTTGCTCTTGGATTGGGAGGATCAACATAGTAAAAATGGCAATCTTACCAAAAGCAATTTATAGATTCAATGCAATCCCCATCAAGGTCCCATCAAAATTCTTCACAGATCTTGAGAGGACAATAATCAACTTTATATGGAAAAACAAAAATCCCAGGATAGCCAAAACAATCTTATACAATAAAAGAACTTCTGGAGGCATTAGCATCCCTTCAAACTCTATTACAGAGCTACAGTAATGAAAACAGTGTGGTATTGGCATAAAAACAGAGAAGTCGACCAATGGAATCACATAGAAGACCCGGATTTTAACCCACAAACCTATGAACACCTGATTTTTGATAAAGGAGCTAAAAGTATACAATGGAAAAAAGAGAGCATCTTCAACAAATTGTGCTGGCACAACTGGTTGTCAACCTGTAGAAGAATGAAAGTAGACCCGTATCTATCACCATGCACAAAACTCAAGTCCAAATGGATCAAAGACCTCAATATCAATCTAAACACACTGAACCTGATAGAAGAAAAAGTGGGAAGTACCCTACAATAGATGGGCACAGGCGATCGCTTCCTAGGTATAACCCCAGCAGCACAGACATTAAGGGCAACATTGAATAAGTGGGACCTACTGAAACTGAGAAGCTTCTGTAAAGCAAAGGACACTGTCACTAAGACAAAAAGACAACCCACTGTCTGGGAGAAGATCTTCACCAACCCTGCAACAGACAAAGGTCTGATCTCCAAAATATATAAAGAACTCAAGAAACTAGACTTTAAAATGCTAATTAACCCAATTAAAAAATGGGGCACTGAGCTGAACAGAGAATTCTCAACAGAAGAAGTTCAAATGGCCAAAAGACACTTAAGGTCATGCTCAACCTCCTTAGCGATCAGGGAAATGCAAATCAAAACAACTTTGAGATATCATCTTACACCCGTCAGAATGGCTAAAATCAAAAACACCAATGATAGCCTTTGCTGGAGAGGTTGTGGAGAAAGGGGTACACTCATCCATTGCTGGTGGGAATGCAAACTTGTGCAACCACTTTGGAAAGCAGTGTGGTGGTTTCTCAGGAAATTCGGGATCAACCTACCCCTGGACCCAGAAATGCCACTCTTGGGAATATACCCAAGAGAAGCCCGATCATATGACAAGGGCATTTGTTCAACTATGTTCATAGCAGCATTATTTGTAATAGACAGAACCTGGAAACAACCTAGATGTCCTTCAATGGAAGAATGGATGAAGAAAGTGTGGAATATATACACATTAGAGTACTACTCAGCGGTAAAAAAACAAGGACTTCTCGAATTTTGCATGTAAATGGATGGAAATAGAAAACACTATCCTGAGTGAAGTAACCCAGACCCAAAAAGATGAACATGGGATGTACTCACTCATAATTGGTTTCTAGCCATAAATAAAGGTCATTGAGTCTACAATTTGATATCCTAAAGAAGCTAAATAAGAAGGTGAACCCAAAGAAAAACATATAGCTATCCTCCTGGTTATGGGAAGTAGACAAGAATGCCAGGCAAAAAAATGGGATCTTGGGGGTGGGGTGGGAGGGGGGTAAGGGGAGATGGGGAGAGAAAAGGGAGAAGGGGAGGATGGGGGAACTTGGGGAAACGGGATGATTGGGATAAAGGAAGGCTGGATAGGGGAGCAGGGAAGCACATTTCTTAATTAAGGGAGCCATCTTAGGGTTGGCAAGAGACTTGGACCTAGAGGGGCTCCCAGGTGCCCAGGGCGATGTCCCCAGTTAGTTCCTGGGGCAGCTGAGGATAGGGAACCTGAAATGACCCTATCCTATAGCCATACTGATGAATATCTTGCATATCACCATAGAACCTTCATCTGGCAATGGATGGAGATAGAGACAGAGACCCACACTGGAGCACCTGACTGAGCTCCCAATGTCCCAATGAGGAGCAGAAGGAGGGAGAACATGAACAAAGAAGTCAGGACCACAAGGAGTGCACCCACCCACGGAGACAGTGTGGCTGATCTATTGGGAGCTCACCAAGGCCAGCTGGACTGTGATTGAAAAAGCATGGGATAAAACCGGACTCTCTGAACATGGCGGACAATGAGGGCTGATGAGAAGCCAAGGACAATGGCATGGGGTTTTGTTCCTACTTCATGTTCGGGCCTTGTGGGAGCCTAGCCAGTTTGGATGTTCACCTTCCTAGACCAGGATGGAGGGGGGAGGATTTTGGACTTTCCACAGGGCAGGGAACCCTGACTGCTCTTCAGGCTGGAGAGGGAGAGGGAGAAGAGTGGGGGGAGGGGGAAGGGAGTGGGGGGAGGGGGGAGAAGTGGGAGGAGGGGGAGGGAAATGGGAGGCTGGAAGGAGGGGAAAAAATTTTTTTCAATAAAAAAAAGTAAAAAAAAATAAAAATAAACTGTTCACCAAAAAAAAAAAAACACCAATGATAGCCTTTGCTGGAGAGGTTGTGGAATAAGGGGCACACTCATCCATTGCTGGTGGGAATGCAAACTTGTGTAACCACTTTGGAAATCAGTGTGGCGGTTTCTCAGGAAATTCGGGATCAACCTACCCCTGGATCCAGCAATACCACTCTTGGGAATATACCCAAGAGATGCCCTATCATATGACAAAAGCATTTGTTCAACTATGTTCATAGGAGTATTATTTGTAATAGCCAGAACCTGGAAACAACCGAAATGTCCTTCAATGGAAGAATGGATGAAGAAAGTGTGGAATATATACACATTAGAGTACTACACTGCGGTAAAAAACAATGACTTCTAGAATTTTGCATGCAAATGGATGGAAATAAAAAACACTATTCTGTACCCCATTTTTAACTGGGTTATTTGGAACTTTGTGTCTAATTTCGTGAGTTCTTTATATATTTTGGAGATTAGTCCTTTGTCTGATGTGAGATTGGTGAAGATCTTTTCCCATTCAGTATGCTGCCTTTTTGTCTTAATGACAGTGTCCTTTGCTTTACAGAAGCTTCTCAGTTTCAGGAGGTCCCATTTATTTATTGTTGCTCTCAGTGTCTGTGCTACTGGGGTTATATATCCTGTGCCTAGGCATTGAAGACTACTTTCCCCTTTCTCTTCTATCATGTTCAGTGTGGTTGGATTTATATTGAGGTCTTTAATCCATTTGGACTTGAGTTTTATGCATGACGATAGATAAGATCTATTTTCATTATTCTAAATGTTGACATCCAGTTATGCCAACAGCATTTGTTGAAGATGATTTTTTTCCACTGTATAATTTTAGCTTCTTTGCCAAAAATTAGATGTTCATAGGTGTGCAGATTAATATCTGAGTCTTCAATTTGATTCCATTGGTCAACCTGTTTGTTTTTTTATGTCAATATCAAGCTGTTTTCATTACTGTAGCTCTTTAATAGAACTTGATGTCAGGGATGGTGATGCCTCCAGAAATTCCTTTATTGTACAGAATTGTTTTGGTTATCCTGGGTTTTTGTTTTTCCATATGAAGTTGAATATTGTCTGTGAAGAATTGTGTTGGGATTTTGATGGGGATTGCATTGAATCTATAGATTGCTTTTGGTAGGATTGCCATTTTTTTATGTTGATTCTACCTACCCAAAAACATGGGAGGTCTTTCTATTTTCTGGTATCTTCTTTAATTTCTTTCTTTAAAGACTTAAAGTTCTTGTTGAATAGGTTTTTTACTTCTTTGGTTAGTGTTACTCCTAGGTATTTTATGTTGTTTGTGAGTATTGTGACAGGTGATGTTTCTCTGATTTTTTTTTCTTAGCTTCTTTATCATTTGTATATAGGAGGGCTACTGATTCTTTTGAGTTGATCTTTTATCCTGTCTGGGGCTAGCAAGAAACTTGGCTCTAGGGAAATTCCAAGGAATCCACAAGGATGACTCCAGCTAAGACCCTAAGCAATAGAAGAGAGAGTGCCCAAACTGGTCTTGCCCTATAGTCAATTTGATGAATATCTTAAATATCACCATAGAACCTTCATTCAGCAATTGGTGGATACAGAGGCAGAGACCAGCATCAGAGCACTGAACTGAGCTCCCAAAGTCCAGTTGAAGAGTTGGAGGAGAGAGAATATGAGCAAAAAGGTCAATGCTGTGATGGGTACACCCACTGAAACAATCTACCTAAACTAATGGGAACTCACCAGCACCAGGTGGACTGGGAAGGAACAAGCATAGGATAAAATTAGTCCCTCTGAATGTGGTTGACAGTTACATGGCTGGGGCAGACTGAGGAGTCATTGGCAGTGGCACCAGGATTTGTCCCTACTGCTTTTTGGGAACCTACTCTCTTTGGATGGATACCTTGCTCAGCCTAGATATAGTAGGGAGGGCCTTGGACCTTCATCAAAGCAATGTGCCTTACTCTCTCTGAGGAGTGGTTGGGGTTTGGGGTGGGGGTAAGTGAAAAGAATGGGAGGATGAGAGAGAATCGGAACTTGGATTGGTATGCATAATGAAAAAAATTGTTTTCTTTAAAAAACACAAAGAAAAATAGCCAAAATAATACAAAATGTCTTGGAGTAACTCTAACCAAACAAGTAGAAGACCTGTATGACAAGAACTTTAAAACTTTGAATAAAAAAAAACTGAAGAAGACACCAGAAAATGGAAAGATTTCCCATGCTCTTAGATAGAATTAACATAGTAAAAATGGCAATTTTACCAAAAGCATTCTACAGATTCAATGCAATGCCCATCAAAATCTTAGCAAAATTCTTTACAGGCCTTGAAAGAACAATATTCAACTTCATATGGTAAAACAAAAAAACCAGGATAGTCAAAACAATCCTGTACAACAAAGAAACTTCTGGAGGCATCACTATCCCTGACTTCAAATTCTATTATAGAGCTACAGTAATGAAAACAACCTGGTAGTGGCATAAAAACAGACAGGAGGACCAATGGAATCAAATTGAAGATCCAGATCTCAATCCACACAGCTACAAACACCTGATTTATGACAAAGAAGCTAAAAATATAAAATGGAAAAGAGAAAGCATATTCGACAAGAGGTTCTGGTATAACTGGATATCAACATGTAGTAGAATGAAAATAGATCCATATCTATTGCCATGCACAAAACTCAAGTCCAAACAGATTAAAGACCTCAACATAAAACCAACCACACTGAACCTCACAGATGATAAAGTGGGAAGTATACTTGAACACACTGGGGACTACTTCCTAAATATAACCCCAGTAACATCAACACTGAGAGCAACAATTAATGAATGGGACCTCCCGAAACTGAGAAGATTCTCTAAAGCAAAGGACATGGTCAACAAGACAAAATGGCACTCCACAAAATGGCAAAAGATCTTCACCAATCCCACCTTGGACAGAAGACTTTTCTCCAAAATATACAAAGAACTCAAGAAATTTGACATCAAAAGAACAAATGATCCAATAAAAAAATAGGGTACAGACCTAAACAGAGAAGTCTCAACAGATGAATCTCACATGGCTGAAAGACACTTAAGGAAATCCTCAACATCCTTAGCCATCAAAGAAATGCAAATCAAAACAACTCTGAGATTCCATCTTACACCTGTAAGAGTGACCAAGATCAAAACCACTGATGACAACTTACGTTGGAGAAGATATGGTGTAAAGGGATCACTTCTGCATTGCTGGTGGGAGTACAACCTGGTACAGCTGCTTTGTAAATCAGTATGGCAATTACTCAGAAAATTAGGAAACAACCTTCCTCAAGACCCAGCAATACTGCTGTTGGGTATATACCCAAAGGATGCTCAATCATACTACAAGGACATGTGCTCAATAATGTTCATAGCAGCATTATTTGAAATAGCCAGAGCCTGGTAACAACCTAGATGCCCCTCAACTGAAGAATGGATAATGAAAATGTAGTACATTTATACAACAGAGTAGTATAGAATGGTAAAAAAAAATGACATCTTGAAATTTGCAGGCAAATGAATGGATATAGAAAAGAAATCATATTGAGTGAGGTAACCAAGCCCCAGAAGACAAATATGTACTCACTCATAAGTGGTTTCTAGACATAAAGCAAAGAAAAAGCAACCCACAGTCCACAACCCCAGACAACCTAGATAACAAAGAGGACCCTAAAAGAGACGTACATGGATCTACATAGGAAGGTGCAAAAGAAAAGATCTCCTGAATAAATTGGGAGCATGGGGATCATGGGAGGGGATAGAAATGGAGGGGAAACAAGGGAGGAGAATGGAGAAATATGTATAGCGCAACAAAAACAAAAAAGAATTACTTGAAAAATGTTTTTACCAAATTATTAGCATGTTGCCTTTAAATTTAGCCTTATGAAAAGTATCAGAACACAGATAAAATATAGACAAGTTCTTTGCCAGAATGTAATATAGACTTTTGTCCAAGTCCCATAAAAGCCCTCATTTCCTTCTGAAACCTCGCGATCCTTGCCTTGACTGTGCACTCTTGTCTTCACAGATTCTAGGAGAGTTCTTAGTCTGTGTTTATAGAATTATGAGCTTCACATCTACAAACTTCCCCCAAATTCTTCCCTCAAACCAGTTCTAAAGTGACCACTTTGCCAGACATCATAGCCTGACCCCACTCCTGGCACAAATTTCCCGTGTTAGCCAACTTTCCATTGTGCTAACAAAATACAGCAAAGAGACTGGAAGGAAAGAAATTCTTATTTTATCTCTTTTTCTGGGGGCTTCGGTCAATAGTCATTTGTTCTACTGATTCATGGCCTATGATGAGGCAGAGCACCATGTCAGTTAGATCACGGGACAGTGACGTCATGCCTTGAGGCATAAGGAAACAGATACGGAGTATAAGTTACAACCTTCAGAGTTACATCCCTAGTGACCCACCTCATCCAAGCAGGTCACACTACCCACCATCTCCAGAACTCCCTATACTAGTGGCACCAGGAAGGTATTAAACATCAAACACATGATCCTATGGGACATTTCACACCAAAATCATAATAATTGCAGTGGTAATGCTTTTTGGTAATGTCATTGATTTTATAATAGGAATGAATCATCACAGCCAATTTTAATAGTTCTAAATATAAATCAAGGTTCTGGGTTGAACCCCGTCATCCACAGTTGGGTTTCAAGGACCAGTTTCCCATGTGATGGTATTTATGTTGTGCATCCTCTCTCACACACCTTGCCATCCTTTCGTGGCTGCATTGCTTCCTCTCTGCCTCGCCCTCCTCCAGCATTCAGTGATAGAGAGTTAGGAGGTATTTTGACAACATGACCAATTGACAAAGCAATAATAGTAGGTTCCGCCCTAAGTCTTATGACCTCCCAAGACATGGGCTCAACTTTTCATGAGGTTTATACAGTCAGCATGAACTCTCCCCTGTGAAAACTGGAAAGCATCAGTTACCCTATAACAGCCATGCTGCCATTGTCACGTGCAAGATCTACCACCAACTAAGAGCAGTGACGCCTTTTCTCCCCCAGCAGTCTGTATAGCATTTTCCAGCTAGTCAAAAGGGAGAATTTCCAGTCTGAAATTGATTTCTCTGTATTTCGCCTGTATTCTCCTATCCACTCTATGTTTTAACTTGGGTTAGAAGATCATAGGTTCTGTGAGCCTTGTCACATATTCTATGACTTGATACCTCTTCCCCCACAACCTTGTTTCCCCACCTCTATTCCATGCTTGAAACTTCCCCCCTTCAATATCTCCCTATTTTCACTTCATCTGTGTTTCTTCTACCCCTTCCCACCTCAATGTGCCCCTCCTGCAATGAGCCATTTCTAGTTTCTTGACTTTCACATATACTCCATGTTAAACACACAAAATGAAATATTTGAAGCCGGGGATCACTATAAGAAAGAGCATGTGATGTTTGTCATCCTAGGCCTGGGTAAAGCTCACACGATATAGTCTTTTCCAGTCTTACCCATTTATCTTATATTCAAATTCACCTTATCATTTTCTCTATAACTGAGTAATTCCATTGTGTAAAAGTGCTACACTTTCAGTATTTATTAGTTGATGGACAACTAGGTCGTTTCCATTTCCTGGTTATTGTGAAAAGAGCAGGCAGAACATGGATGAGTCAGTGTCCCTGGGGTAGGCTGTAAATCCCTTTGTGTCTGTGCCCAGGAATGGCAATGTTGGGTCATGTGGTGGATACATTTCTAGTGTTTAGAGAAACCTGCGAACCGATCACCACAGTGTATAGTTTACGTTCCCACCAACAGTTTATTGGAGTTCCCCTAATCCTACAGCCTTATAGTACTAACTTGAGTTGTCATTTGTATTTCTGGTGATGCCCCTTCTGGCTCAGATGAGATTGGGTGTGAAAGTAGTTGTGATTTGCATTTCCCTGATAGCTCAGGATGCTGGGCACATTCGAAGTGTTTGTTGACCATTTGCCTTTCTTCTTTTGAGAGCTTCCTGTCTTGTTTCACAGCCCATTTTTAATTGGGTTGTTTATTTTCTTGCTACTTAGCTTTTGTTTAGTTCTTTGTATACTCTAGACACTGATTTTTATCAGATGTACAGCCGAGGGGATTTTTCTCCCATTTTCTGAACTGCCTCTTCACTCAGCTGACAATTTGTTATGCTGTACGGAAACTTTTAAAATTTCATATGCATGTATTTGTCAGTTGTTGGCCTTATTTCCTGTGTTATCAGAATCCTGAGCCTGTGAGTGGATGGGATTGGTTCCCTTGTCTTCTTTCATTGTGTGTCACTAGAATAGAAAAGGGCTATTTATTTTTGTGGGGTTTTTTTTGTGTTTTTGAAACTGCCACTTCACTAAAAGTATTCATCAGCTCTAAGAGTAGAGTCTTTGTGACCTCATATATAAAATCATATCATCTGTAAATAGAAAGACTTCGACTTCTCTTTCTATCTGTATCTCTTTTATGTCTTTCTTGTCTTATTGTTTGGGCTAAGACTTCAAGCACCGTATATGATAGAAGCTCAGAGGTGGACATCCTTGTGTTACTCCCAATGTTAGTATGAATGTTTTGGGCTCTTCTCTACTTAATGTGATATTAAGTTGGGTACAGGTTTGTCATTGCCGATAGCCTTTATTATGTTCACTTATGCTCCAGACAGCCCTAGACCCTCCAGGACTTTTTTTCATAAAGAAATATTGGAATTTGTCAAGGCCCCTTTTCATCTATTTGAATGGCCAAAACAAACCTTTATACAAACTAAGGAAAGGGAGGAGAAAAGACCCATCTTGGGAATATACCCAAGAGATGCCCTATCATACAACAAAAGTATATGCTCAACTATGTTCACAGCAGCATTGTTTGTAATAGCCAGAACCTGGAAACAACCTATATGCCCTTCAATGGAAGAATGGATGAAGAAAGTATGGAATATATACATATTAGAGTACTATTCAGCAGTAAAAAACAAGGACTTCTTGAATTTTGCATACAAATCGATGGAAATAGAAAACACTATCCTGAGTGAGGTAAGCCAGACCCAAAAAGAGGAACATGGGATGTACTCACTCATATTTGGTTTCTAGCCATAAATAAAGGACATTGAGCCTATAATTCGTGATCCTAGAGAAGCTAAATAAGAAGGAGAACCCAAAGAAAAACATATAGGCATCCTTTTGAATATTAACCTTCATCAGGTGATGAAAGGAGACTGAGACAGAGTCCCACATTGGATCACCGGTCTGAAATCTCAAGGCCTAAATCAGGAGCAGAAGGAGAGAGAGCATGAGCAAGGAGCTCAGGACCACGAGGGGTGCACCCACACACTGAGACAATGGGGATGTTCTATCGGGAACTCACCAAGGCCAGCTGGCCTGGGTCTGAAAAAGCATGGGATAAAACCGGACTCGCTGAACATAGCAGACAATGAGGACTACTGAGAACTCAAGAACAATGGCAATGGTTTTTTGATCCTACTGCACGTACTGGCTTTGTGGGAGCCTAGGCAGTTTGGATGCTCACCTTCTTAGACCTGGATGGAGGTGGGTGGTCCTTGGACTTCTCACAGGGCAGGGAACCCTGATTGCTCTTTGGGCTGACGAGGAAGGGGGACTTGACCGGGGGAGGAAGAGGGAAATGGGAGGTGGTGGAGGGGAGGAGGCCGAAATCTTTAATAAATAATTAATAAATAAAAAAAGAAAGAACAAAATGAAAAAAGAAGTGAGAAAGATTACAGACAATGAAAATTTTTAAATCATAAATAAATACCTTTAAGACCAATATTTTATTAAATTAAAAACTCTTCAGGAATGAGTAAATTTCTAAATGTATATGACATACCAAAATTAAACCAAGATGAAATAGATAATTTAAACAGATCCAGATCCATAGCCAGCAATGAGACTAAAGCAGTGATTTTAAAAGTACATCCAAGTTTGGAGGTAAAGGTGATTATGGTAAATAAGAGAAGAACCGGAGGAAAGGGAGAGGTAGGTGGATTTGATCCAGATATATTTTATGTATGCAAGAATATGAAATGAAATGAAATATATTTCAAATCCCTCAACTAAAGGTACCCAGCATCAGGTGGATTCACTGCAGAATTCTCTCAGAACTTCAAAGAAGCACTAATATCAATATTGCTCAAATTATTTCACAAAATAGAAAAGAAAGAAAGGAGTCAAAAATCTTTTTATGAAACCAATATTACTTTCATGCCAAAACCAGATAAAGGAATAACACACACAGACACACACACACATAGAGGCACACACACATGTACACACATACACACGTACACACATATACATGTACATTCACACACAAAATTGCAGACTTATCTCACTGATGCACATAGGAACAAACATTCTCAATAAAAGTCTTACAATATAAATTCAAGATCACATCAAAAAGGTCATTCATTATGATCACGGTAACTTCATTCCAGACATGCAGGGATAGTTCTAACATTATTTTTGAACTGCCATCATCAAATTCATATTCCAAAACATATTAATCAACTCATGTTACATAATTCTAAATTCAAGCTAAAAATACCCTCACACAGCTTCATCTCAACACACTGTGAGCCAAATACTAGTTGCGCTTGGAAGCTTTCTGTGTCTTTCCAGAGAGTTCTCCGCCAGTACAGGGACAGAACTCAACATAAGTCTTCTGAACACAAATCCCAGCTTGCCTTCTGTGCTGTCCCTATTGGAAACAAGGTGTCTATCTCCCTGGGCTGTGCACTAACAACATAGAACTTATTTTCCATCTCTAAAGTAGCTGCTCCCCTGGGCTTCACCTTCAAACAATCTCTGCTAATTTGCTGGATACTCTGCCTGATTACTGGGTTTCTAATGAGCTCATAAAACATGGATGACTGGGCCCAGGACAGGGCCCCAGAGGATCTGGATTCTGAGCCAGTGACCGAGGGAGGTTGCCCATGAGGGTTCAGTCTGTGTGCTTTTGGGATCCTAATGAGCAAATCTCATTAACAACTTGCTCCCACTGAGCAGAAGTCATTAAACATAATTATAAGGAGTTTGGACTTTTGACCCATCCCTCAGTAGGCCAGCTTGGCAAGTTGCTTCTATGATTTTCAGATTGTCCTGCTACCACCAAGTGAAAACTCACAGTCCATGGGTCTAGGCGAATACCTCATTCTTAACTTGTATAAGCTGGTTCTAAATATCTGGGTGGCACACAGTGCCAGAATCAGGGAACCTGGACAACCCCAAATGTTCATTTAGTCAAATACCCTCAAATAGAAAGGAGGCAAAGACAATGAAGAATTTTACAAGCTTTGTGGGTTGTTTTATAGTAATCATAAATTGAAGATGCATATATCATAAAATCTTCACGAATGGGTTATTACAGGGATATTGGAGACTCTGCAGTTGCAGCATCAAAAGCCCTGTTCAGTATGGCTGGCATTTATGAAAATTGCTCACCTGGAGTGCCATTCATAACTTACAGGCATCTCAGGGATGGGTCCTTTGGGAGTCTCTTCCCCTGAGTAAAATTGTTATTGCGCAGAAAACCTTGGGGAAGGGCTATGTGCATCTCGTAAATTTTAGGAGCTTCCTAAGACTTGTGAGCTGTTTACTTTCTGACTTGAAAGTTTAGTTTAATTTCTAAGTCTTTTTCTAATAATTTGTTTTTAGTTTATGTGCTTTGGTATTTTGTCTGCATGCATGTCTGTGTGAGGGTATTAGATCTCCTGGAACTGGAGTTGCAGACAGATGTGATCTGATGTGTGGGTGCTGGGAGTTGAACCTGGGTTTTTTGGAAGAACAACCAGTGTTCTAAACTGCTGAGTCATCTCTCCAGGCCCTAATTCCTAAGTCTTAATAAGTCTTTCTCCAGGATAAAATGTTTCAAGTCACAGGGAAAAGCTATACAATAATATCATAAGCCATCCATTCTAATATAAAATTCAATGTTTATGAGGAATGGGAAGAGGGAGAAACCCTACATGTTCAGGCACTTGAAGAACACTCCTGTGCTTACAATGTTCAGCAGCAGAACCAGCATGGTTAAGGGCTTTTAGTAAAGCACTTACTACTTTCAGCACAAAACATCCTGAATTATTCAGGTACAATAGCTAAAACTGAGAGCCATTGTCCAAACAGTTATAATTAATATAGTTTCTGTGTGATTAATTGGGACTGAATGGCTTGGGGACCAGGCAGAACAGAAACCTCCATTTACATAATTGGACCCAATGTGGGGCAACATAATCCACAGAAAACCTAAAAAAGCATACATAAAAGGGCCTCTAGACCCACAGAAAGAGGAGTCAATTGGAGCTCCTTGGGAGTTGTATTTTTTTAGATAGACTCTGTTTGCTGACTGCAAGCAAAGGAATGGCTTTCTTAGGAGAAGGCTTCCTGGTTTGTACGGGTTGCACAAACAGCTCTGGATCTTTCAGGAGGTCCTGCTACAGAATACTTTAATGGGGTTTGTGAGCAGAGGACTACAGGTTCCTTAATGGTGACACAGACTTGCTGTATCCCTGGAGCTGGGTCAGTGAGCAAGACTCTCAGAGCTGGCAGTGCACATACCTCTGCCATGTTGGATGAGGTGCAGCTAAAAGGAAAAGCCACAGCATTAGTTCTAGCCATGCTGCTTAGCCTTTTAAAAAGTGCTGCTGGTCAAATAAGCATTACAGATATACAGAAAAGACAGATTCAGACAAAAAAGACCTCTAAATGGGTCACAGTGTTGGATAAATGTCCATGGGCTTAAGAGAAAGAGAATATAGATAGTCATAGATTAAAGGAATAAAGATAATAAAATAAATATTAGAAAGTAATAGGGCCAAGAATGAAGTCACACATCAAAATGGAATCTGCACAGAGAGTCTGAATTACGGGTATTATTGTACTTTCTTTGGATTCTTTCGACTGTTAATAAGTTAACTGCAGAAAGACATTTGATTTTGAGGGCTGCTAAGCTAAACAAACATATTTATTTTAAAAGTATCTTTATTTCTAAATTTGAGTATAAGGATATGTTACTTTGAAAAAGAAGTTCTGCTTTTGTTTCTACAGAAGATGAGAACCTGTGCATTCCTTCCAGACTAATGTGGTTTAATGGGACAAGATCCGGTGAAAGGTCTCTGCAAACCCTAAAATTACTTCTTCCAACAAACAGCAGGAAGCAGTTTGAAGAAAACTACACCCAAATTCCCAAAATATTTGTTTATAAATGTTTATTTTCATTTTAAAAGTGTTTTTTATAAATGATTAATGGTCACAAACAATTTCTAAAAAAAAATAAGGGGGTATGATACAGAGATGAAAACTTTGCATTGGTATGTGATGGGGGAGAGTCTTCTGTTTTGTGTTAATTTCATTGGTTAAATAAAGAAATTGCCTTGGCCCTTTAATAGGACAGAAAATTAGGTAGGCGGAGTAGACTGAACAGGATTCTGGGAGAAAGAAGCCGAGTCAGGCAGTTGCCATGATTCTCCCACTCCAGATAGACGCAGGTTAAGATCTTTCCTGGTAAGCCAGCTCATAGTGCTACACAGATTATTAGAAATGGATTAGATCAATATGTAAGAGTTAGCCAATAAGAGGCTGGAACTAATGGGCCAGGCAGTGTTTAAAAGAATACAGTTTCCGTGTAATTATTTCGGGTAAAGCCAGCCGGGTGGTGGGAAGCAGCCCCGCCACTCCCACTACTACAGGTATGGATCTTGGTCTATGGATACAAATATAAGGTCAGTTTTGTTACACTATGTATATGTATTTCTTCTCTTGTTTAAGATTGTGTTTATGCAGCTCATTTATTAAACCACTGTCCTTAATTATCTCTTATGTTTAATGAATGTGGGCAAACAGAAAGAGAAAGAGGAGGAGAGAGATGAGTGGGATGGGCCTGACAGTGCATACTTGTAATTCCTTCTGTGATTCCTCAGAGAAACTGAGTCCCTTCTAGCCTGCCTCACACGAGAGGACTTGTCAAAGACAGAAAGAAGAGAAGAAAGAATCTGATAGCCCAAACTGGAAATTTTAGGATTTCAACTAGCAAGCCTTTAACTGACTGCTCTGATTAGGTGTATTTGCAATAAATAAATAAATAAATAAATGTTTACTTTAATTAAAATACTTCTTTCTAAAATCTTATGCTTATGCTTTTTTCAACTTTAAATAACTATGATTTCATTAAAAATCCAACTAATAAATCTAAAAATAAATAAATAAAATGCAATAGTTAAGAAATACAGATTAATAGATAGTCATCTGTAATAATCAAACTTTTAATTATGTTAGTTAGGTTTTCTAGATATACAGAGATATATTACAGTTAGATAGATAATATTCAACACTTCAAAGACCTACAGAATATGGCATTTAAACAGTTTTAAGAACTTAGACTTCTCTTGGTAGCAAGCCATGTCTGCCTCTGGCAGCACCAATTACTTCAGAGAGGTTGATGGGCATTGAAGAAACTTGTTATGGAATTTGCCTTCAATGTGACAAAGCTAGCCATTTGAGCAAGAAACTGCTCTTGCCTGACTACTTGACAGTATGTTGTATAAACTGGACCTGCAGGACCCACAGAAAAATTATTGCTGAACTGTCTAAAGAAGGTGAGACAGTCCTTCAGGGTTTCTGCTTCATGAAAATGTCTACCAGATACTATAGACTTGTAGACTAAAGATGGATGTCATAATATTACAGAAAAACTTGGGGTGACTGCCCAGGCAGCCATATATCTCTGTCAATTATAGAGTTTTGGAAGTTTGTTACAGTGTACTTCCTGTTTACTTAGGTAATATTATATTTTTCTGGGGTCTTTGATGGAGTTGAAGATAGATACAGTTTTTCTTAGTTATGATAAAAGAAAATTAGGTATGAAACTTTAGACTCACAAATATTGTAACTATATTCTCTCGATACTTGTTTGTTATATGTAATTTTACTAGTTAAATAAAGTTAAAACCTTCCTTTTATTTAGACAGAAAAGGGAAGAAGATGTGGGATTCTGCTCTGTATGCTGTGGATATATTTTATTATCATTGGCTAATAAAGAAGCTGCTTTGGTCTATGACAGGGCAGAATATAGCAAGACAGAAACTCTAAACAGAGATAGAGGAAGAAAGAAGGCTGAGTTAGGCAGATGCCATGTAGCTGCTAAGGGAGAAAGATGCCAGAACCTTACCAGTAAGCCACAGATGAATAGAAATGGGTTAATTTAAGATGTATGATCCAGCTAGAAATACATCTGAGTTATGGGCCAAAGAGTATTGTAATTAATTTCTGTGTGATTCTTTGGGACTGAATATCCATGGAACCAGGCAGGATAGAAACCTGTGTTCACAAACACACACACACACACACACACACACAGAGAGAGAGAGAGAGAGAGAGAGAGAGAGAGAGAGAGAGAGCCTATTGACTTTCAACAGCTGTACCGAGAGTTTGTGGTGTGTGTGACACTCTCATTAGTGAACAGTATGGCAAACTGGATGTCCATATGCAGATAGAAGCAAAAGCCCCATTGATTTGCACAAGCACAAGTCATCTCAGAATAAGTAAAGACAGATGTTTAAGTGTGAGCATGAGAGAGCTGTGAAGCTGCTAGAGCAAAGCTCGGGGAGAATCTTCAGGACATGAGCTACAGCAAAGATGTTCTAGATCCTGAAATCTAAACAACCAAAGCAAAACAAACAAAAAGGCCCAGACAAATTATATTACATCAAAAGAGAAGCTTCTGCACAGCCCTGGAAACAACTGGAGAGACAAGAGGAAGCCATGTGTTAGAAAGGCAGCCACTTTAAGAAGTGCTGATGACTATAGGATAGGGCCATTTCAGGTTCCCTCTCCTCAGCTGCCCAAAGATCTAGTTGGGGACATCTCCATGGACACCTGGGTACACCTCTAGAGTCAAGTCTCTTGCCAACCCTAAAATGGCTCCTTTAATTAAGATATCTACTTCCCTGCTCCCATATCCACCCTTCCTCCATCCCAACCATCCCATTCCCCCAAGCTCTCCCCATCCCTCCTTCTCACTTTTTTCTCCCCATTTCCCCTTACCCCCACCCTACCCCCACCCCCACCCCCAAGTTTCCAATTTTTGCCTGGAAATCTTGTCTCCTTCCAATATCCAGGAGGATAACTATATGGGTTTTTTTTTTGGTTCACCTTCTTATTTAGCTTCTCTAGGATCACGGACTATAGGCTCAATGTTCTTTATTTATGGCTAGAATCCACTTATGAGTGAGTACATATCATATTCATCTTTTTCGGTTTGGGTTACCTCACTCAGGATAGTGTTTTCAATTTCCATCCATTTGCATGCAAAATTCAAGATGTCATTGTTTTTTACTGCTGAGTAATACTAATGCGTACATATTCCATACTTTCTTTATCCATTCTTCCATTGAGGGGCATCTAGGTTGTTTCCAGGATCTGGCTATTACAAATAATGCTGCTATGAACATAGTTGAAAAAATACTTTTGTAGTATGATAGACCATCTTTTGGGTATATTCCCAAGAGTGGTATTGCTGGATTCTGGGGTAGGTTGATCCCGAATTTCCTAATGGCCCTATCCTATAGCCATACTGATGAATATCTTGCATATCACCATAGAACCTTCATCTGGCGATGGATGAAGCTAGAGACAGAGACCCACATTGGAGCAATGGACTGAGCTCCCAAGGCCCAAATGAGAAGCAGAAGGAGGGAGAACATGAGCAAGAAAGTCAGGACTGCAAGGGGTGCGCACACCCACTGAGACAGTGGGGCTGATCTAATGGGAGCTCACCAAGGCCAGCTGGACTGGGACTGAAAAAGCATAGGATAAAACCGGACTCTCTGAACATGGTGGACAATGAGGGCTGCTGAGAAGCCAAGGACAATGGCCCTGGGTTTTGATCCTACTGCATGTACTGGCTTTGTGGGAGCCTAGTCTGTCTGGATGCTCACCTTCCTAGACCTGGATGGAGGGGGGAGGACCTTGGACTTCCCACAGGGAAGGGAACCCTGCCTGCTCTTTGGACTGGAGAGGGAGGGGGAGGAAGAGGGAAATGGGAGGAGGGGAGGAGGTGGAAATTTTTAAGTAAAAAATAAATAAATAAACAAAAAAAAAAAACAAAACAACAACAACAACAAAAGAAGTGCTGATGACCATGCAGGATCCAGATGTTGAATACTGATGCTCACTCTTAATCTCTCTCCCTTTACAAAAATCAACCCAAACCACAATGTGGACTCATACATGAGACTGGAAACTGAAAACATACTAGAAATCACAAGGAAAAGTCTCACTCAAGATTGAGGGAAGGGCAATGACTCTCTGGATGGAATGTGATAGTCCAGAAATAACAGCAAGAACTGATGAGTAGAAATGGATCAAATTAAAGCAAAAAGTACCCTCCTCAAACAAAAACCAAACTCCAAAAAGCCAGAGTGAAGAGACACCCTACAGAATGGGGAAAAATTGGTGGCATCTGTTCATCTGGCGAGGGATTAATTTCAAGAACGTGTACAGAACTAAAACCATTAAGCACCAGGAAAACAAATAATCCAGTCAGTAATTCAGGGGGTGAAGCAGGCAGACAGTTCTCAAATGAAGAAATAGAAATGGAGACTAAATACACGAAAATGATCAATGTCTTTGGCCATCAGGGAAATAGAAACCAAATCAAGAGATTCGATTTCAGCCACTACACAATCACTGTCATCAAGAAAACAAATGCCAAATGCTGGCCCAGAGACAGAGCTGAGGGTGGTGGAGACATAGACACTGTTAGGGGAATGTAAATTAGCCCTGATGCTGTAGAAATCCGTGTGAGGTTTGCTCAAAAACTAACACTGTAATTTGCATATAATCCAAATATAGCACTGCTGGATACAGAACCAAAATAATCAAAGCCAGCTCACTTGAGACACCAGCCCATCTGTGTTTATCCAACACTGTTCACAATAGCCAAGTCATGTAATCAGCCTAAGAGCGACTGATAGATAAACAGACCGAGACCATGTGACATATATGGGCAAGGGAGTTTTATTTATCTCCAGAGAAGACAAAACTATGCCACTTTCAGGAGAATAAATTGAATTAGAGGTCACGAGGCTAAGTGAAATAAGCCAGTCAGTTGCTTACAGGACTGTGGTTTGTTCTCACACGTGGATTTGCAGGAGGAAGGAAAGTAAAGAGGGAAGAGGAGGGTCACAGAGAGAGTGGCTGTGATCCAAGCACACTCTCTGTTGTATGAAAACATTGTAATAAATCCCACTATTTTGTATGATTAATATGTGCTAAAAATGCTTCCGCTTAGAGTCTCATCACACGGAACTCCCAAGAGAAGTTAACTTTCATCTCTAACTACTGGCTCTGCTCAGTATTCCACTGTGCTTTGGGGAATTGTGAAGGCTCCCAGCTTCCAAAGCAATACTGTTACCAAATATCCGAGAAGATCAACTTAGAAAGAGAAAAGGTTAGTTTAGATTTTCTTTCTCTCTCTTAGATTTTTAAAGTAAAAGCTTAATCTTTTTTATTTGTAACTCTTTCTTCTTTGTGATATTTGAAGCTACAAAATTCCCATAAGCACTGATTTAGTTGAATCTCTTAAACCTTGATTTGTCGTGTTAATATCTTTATTCTTGGAAAGTTCCATGCAATGTGTACAGTGTATGAAGGGACACTGGCCCACTCCAGCGTGTGGCTCTGACAGGCCTTGCCCTTCTCCCACTCCCCATGCCTTGCTAAAAACCATTAGATTACATCCCTAAAGCTAGCTACCAAAGTCTATTTTATTATTTGATCACTTTCTCCTCCTGAGACTGAATACCAAGGTCCAGTTACCCAAATATTGACGTCCAGCAATCAGAAGCCCCCTTTGGTTCACCTAATTAACATGCACGATTAAAATTAAACACCTCATTCTAACATGGAGTTTCCCCCTTTACTTTTATAAACCGCCATTTGCCTACGTGCCATTCTGTCGCCTCTATCCAGAGGCAGTCCTGTGTCCCTCTGGGACAAATATCCCTGTCCCCTATCCCTTGTCCCCTTGCTTCTCCCTTGTCCCCTATCTCTTTTTACCAGGGCATCCTAGCTCATTCTGGCACAGGCCTCCCCTTTTAAAAGGTTTTTCTGCCTGAGTCAGAAAGCAGCCACTTTAACTTTTCTTCCCCGCTTATAAAGGATCTTTCTGTGAAAACAGGTGTTTGGGTGTGGCTTGTGCCTAATCCAGGGTCCGGGAGGGAACCCCGCTGTACAGCTGTACACTGTTTGCGTCCATCCATCTCTACTCCCCCGCCTATCAGTGTTGTCTCAGATTTAAATCCTCATTTATTTATTTATTTATTTATTTATTTATTTTTCCATTCAAAAATTTACACTTCCTCCCCTCCTCCCATTCCCCTCCCTCTCTCCCACTCATCTTCCTCCCTCCCTCTCCCTCCTTAAGAGAGGGCAGGGAACCCTGCCCTGTGGGAAGTCCAAGGCCCTCCCCTTTACATCCAGGCCTAAGAAGCTTTGCATACAAATAGACTAGGGTCCCAAAAAGCCAGTACATGCAGTAGAAACAAGTCCCAGTGCCTTTATCAATGGCTTCTCAGTCAGCCCCCATTGTCAGCCACATTCAGAGAGTCCGTTTTTTTTTATTTTTTTATTTTTTTTATTAAAGATTTCTGTCTCTTCCCCACCTCTGCCTCCCCTTTCCCTCCCCCTCCCCCAATCAAGTCCCCCTCCCTCGTAAGCCCAAAGAGCAGTCAGGGTTGCCTGCCCTGTGGGAAGTCCAAAGGTCTGGTAAGGTGATCATCCAAACTGCCTAGGCTCCCACAAAGCCAATAGGTGCAGTAGGGTCAGAGAGTCCGTTTTGATGACATGCTCATTCAGTCCCGGTCCAGCTGGATTTGGTGAGCTCGCTTTAGAACAGGCACACTGTCTCAGTGGGTGAACCAAACCCTGCAGTCCAGACTTCCTTGCTCATCTTCTCCCTCCTTCAACTGGACCTTAGGGGCTCAGTCCATTTCTCTGGCACTTCAAACATTTCTGTGTCTTTGGATTCAGTTATATAGTTGTGAACTTTTTAAGGCATCATGTTACCTTGCCTTTTTGTGTTTCTGAACTGTGATTTGTTCATCTTCTGGGATGGATATATCATCTGATTTTATCACATTTGGGGATTGATATACCTCTGGTTTTATCATCTTTTGGGATTGATATATCTTCTGGTTTTATCATCTTTGGGGATTGATATATCTTCTGGTTTTATCATCTTTGGGGACTGATACACCTCTGGTTTTATCATCTTTGGGAATTGCTATACCTCTGGTTTT
>JABTXL010021416.1:88161-157803 GCA_025134845.1 Neodon shergylaensis
ACACCTCTGGTTTTATCATCTTTGGGAATTGCTATACCTCTGGTTTTTATCATCTTTGGGGATTGATACACCTCTGGTTTTATTTGAGGACTTAGTGAGCAGCCATCTCATGAGTAGTCCACACCAAGTGCCACTCAGAAAACTAAAGTTCAGCAGCAACAATACACAAATCCAATAAGACATAAAATACAAATAGAAATCAACTAAAGTCAGCTCCTACACAATAAATGACCACAGAAAATAAAAAGAAAATATAATATGGAGGAAGATAAGTTTTAAAATGATAAAGGCAAAATTAAAAACAATAAATAAATGAAGTAAAGAAAGTTAGGTAAGGGGGAAGAAAGAAGACTAATGTTAAATAAAGTAAGAGAGAAAAGGAATAAGAATGTTAGGAAGGGAGAGAGGAAGAGGGAAAGATTAACACCTGATTACAGGATAAAGGAAAATATGTAAATAAAACTGGAGAAATAGAATAAGATCGAAAATCTTTTAAAAATAAAGTAAAAACAATATTAAAGAACAGGTAAGGGGGGACACGACGTAGAAAAATGAAAATGTTTAGAAGTAGCCAAGTGCGAGGCTGTGGGTCCCCACTTGCTTCCATCAGTTACAGGATGAAGGCTCTCTGATGAAAGGATAGCCACCAATCTGATTACAGGAGAAGGCTAGTTCAGGATCCTCTCCACTATTGCTAGGAGTCTTAGCTGGGGGAGGAGTGAGGAGGGAATGGAAAGAGAGAAGGGAGGGGAAACTGTGGTTGGCATGTAAAATAAATGAAAAATTAATAGTAAAAAAAGAAGTAACAAAGCATTAGGAGCCTTCCAGGCTCTGGAACAGTGCAGGGGAAGGGTGGGTTGGCTGCAACTGGAGCTTCCTGCCTCTTGGACTGAGGCTAGGGGTTGCTCTGCCAATTGTCCGTCAAGGCTGAAATCACTTAGACCAGTGGTTCTCAACCTTCCTAATGCTGCGACCCTTTAATACAGTTCCGCACGTTGTGGTGACCCCAACTATAACATTGTTTTCATTGCTACTTCTTAACTGCAATTTTGCTACTATTATGAATGGTAATGTAAATATCTGTGTTTTCCAGTGGTCTTAGATAACAGCTACCCCCAGGAGCTCGCAGCCCACAGGTTGGGAACAGAGGCTTTAGAAGCTTCCCTTCTCTGCACACCAAGAGCTGTCGTTGGCTGCACCTCAGTTTGGGACCTATAGTTCGGAAAGGTTCTCAACTGTTCCAGAGACCGTCTGGTTGGTGTGGCCAGAGTGGTGAGTGTTTGTGCTAAGAAGTGTCCCCCTATTGCTCCCCAAGTTTGGGGAAAGCAAGCAGAGCACTGACACCTGTACTGGAGGGGCAGGATCTAGGGAACCCGACATTCTGCCAGTCTTGGTCTTGTGTGCTTAAACCCCGCCCAGCAGAGAAAGACGTGTAAGAAAGGCTGTGGAAATCGAAAGGCCCACCAGACCTGAGCTCCAACTTCTTGGTTGTTGGCAACAAAGCCCACACAGTAGGAAGGAGCTCCGGAAGTGGTCTGATGACCCAGGTCTCAGGGATGTCAGTCTCCCATATTCATCTCAGGTGATGGGATTTGCTCATTGCCCCAGAAGTGAGGCCACCAGCCACTGCTACGTACAGCCTGACCTGAACTTCAGTGCTACCTGAACTTTTCAGCTTGTCCAGAAGCAATCCACCCCCTTTTCCCTGTGTCCCAGTCACCTCACACCCTGTAACCACGCCGAGGTGTCCCCATGCTTCCTAAGCTGTGGTATTAATACGCTCTTTGGGAGATTTTGAGAAAAGAAAGGCTGTAGTTTAAAAGTGATGTGTTTGTGTGTCAGCTTGACAGGGAGTTCATTGTGACGGCCAGTTTAATGTCAACTTGACACAAGGTAGAGACGTTCTGGAAGAGGGAACCTCAACTGAGAAAATGCCCCAAACATACTGGCCTGTAGGCAAACCTGTGCTACATTTTCTTAACTGATGATTGCTGTGGGATAGCCCAAGCCATTATTCCACCTCTGGAAAAGTAGTCCTGGGTGCTATAAGAAAGCAAGTCAAGCAATCCATGAGGAATGAGCCAGTTAGTCACACTCCCCCATGGCCTCTGCATCATCAGCTCCTGCCTCCAGATTCCTTCCCTGACTTCCCTGAATAATGAATTACAAGTTGTAAGGTGAAATAAACCAGCCATCAAATGTATTACAGCAATAAACATGTAACTAAAACACCCCCTCTATGATTTTCTTTTTGGTTGCCTTGATGTAAGTTTTTCAGAGGAAGTTCCTAATCCATCAGTTTATCTTCAAGACTGGAGAGCATTTCTTCTCCACTTTAAAGTATTTCCTGAAGTCCAGGGGCTCCTAAGGTAACCCGAGACAGTCTCCCCACCTAATATCCTTGCCCTACTCATCTCGGCAACATCACCTCTTTGCCTGTAGGATGACATTCATAAATCTCAGCGGTCTGAGTGTGACCATGACTGAGAAGATTATTCTGTACACCACTCCACCCAAAGAATAACTAAAAATATCTGTGGAGAATAAAACGAATATTAAAAGTACATAATTCACCCAAAGAGGGAAGGGTGAGAGAAGCCTACCAAGGGAAGAGTTTGGAGACAGAAAGTAGTGCAGGGGACTCCACACACCTCATAAGTCACATGGTGTGTAGTGGAACAAATGCTCTAAGTAGAAGACAAGGTTGGCTGATTTTTTTTATGTGCACTCTGATCTTAAAGTCTGTGGTTTGCCTTTTAAAGACAGGTTGCTTTGCAAATGTTGTCTTAGAATCTATGTAGTTGCTTGTCCACGGATCCTGGGAAGCTGTCTCATTTCCTTTGTGGTTTCCTGAGTTGTCAGTGGGAGCAACTTTCTTTCTTCTCCGACAAGCGTCTATCGCAAAGGCTGGAAAGCTTTTAGTCAGCATCCTTGCTCCTCAGGAAGAGGGCCACTGCAAGCCAAGGACAGCAGAAGCAGTTTCCAAACATTCCTGACTGCACAATGGCCGATACAACTTGAACAGTCAAAACAGATTTCATCCTGTGATTCGCTCCCAAGTTCCAGACCCCACACCAAACCAGAGGCAACCTTTGTGGGTCATGCCACTGTTGTACTGCTCAGGGAGAAGGCTGTCCAGCAGGACTGCCCCATGGGAACACCAAGGGCTTCTCAAGCATCCACGGAACATTTAAGGTTAGCAGGATGTCACCGCAAACAGTTGGCAGAGAGGAAAGCCAGTGGGACAAAAACTACCCCAGACATTTGTGGCGCTTCTCCAAATTTCGGTCAGTGTGACTTGGCTGACCTAGAGAACGCCCTCCCCAACACGTGCTTTGAGAGCGTGGTGCTGTGCTGCACACCCGGAGTTCTCATGTCTCTTGTTTTGTCAGGGGAAAGCACCTGGTAGACTTTGGGACACAGCCCACCCCAGCCCAGGGACTTTTAAAAGCTGTAACCAGAAAGGGGACTCCTGCAGGGGTGAAGCAGATTGGGAGCAAAGATCCTGCTGGCCACAGGGTTTGCTGTGTCAGAAAGACCATCTGAGCCAAGAAACCAACAGAGAGATACAGATGAGGTAGCCAGCTCAAATGTCCCCAACCCGTGCCCAGGCCACCTACGTCTGCTCCCCATGTCCTTCCACCAACCCTTTTAGAAAGTCCCCATGGTGGCTCAGAGGTTGGGAGCACTGACTGCTCTTCCAGAGGTCATGAGTTCAATTCCCAGCAACCACATGATGGCTCACAGCCATCTGTGGTGAGATCTGGTGCCTTCTTCTGGTGTGTTTGAAGCAGAATGTTGTACACATAATAAATAAATAAATTTTAGAAAAAGAAAGTCCCCATGGCTTCATGCCCAAAGGCTGGGAAGGGCAGGCCCAGTTCCAGTTACTCTGTGATGAATAAGATAACTTCCGGCTGGGCCTTGACCCGAGTACACCCCACTTTCCAAAGCCACAGTTTCTAATTGAGTCATTCCATTTTGAGTCCAAGTGACAGGAGAATGACATGTTAGTCATACAAGTAAAAACCACCACAGTGCGTCCCAGGAGACCCAGTATTTATCTGTGGCAATAAACAGTGACACCTGTGGACGGATCAGATTTCATCAGCAACGTTGGCCGTGGTCTTCAGTCACACCAGAGGCAACCTCAACTGCCACTTTAAAAATGGGAGTTTCGAAGTGTAACAATACTCTAACCAGTCGTGTGGCTGCTTGTCCTGGGCTTTGACCAGGAAAATTATCATGGTGAAGAACTCCATCCACCTGTCCGCAGTTCCAGTTCAAGCATGGCTCCTCCTGCCTGTTGCTCGTAGCCTTCCTTAAACGTTTGGCACTGCCTTTCCCCAGACCATCCCTTGACTGTCCTGCGTTGAGCAGCTCAGTGCCCAAGCTCTGTTGTGAATCCCTTGTCTGGCCACTGTGACTGTATTGACATCCCTCTGCTCTGTTTCAGGCCTGTCCCTTTGGAGTCTCTGTGGCCCACTCAGAACCCTTCTAGGAGAGCCTCAGTTACATTGCTGCAGGGAGTGTAATATAGGATCTGAAAGTCATTAAAAATAGTAATGAAGACTAGAATGGAATAAAAGAACATGTGTTGGCCAATGGCCACAGATACAGAGTGAAATTTAAAAGTGCTCTTCGAGGTGGGGGGAGTCAAGATTATGACTAGGAAACCCACAGAGACAGTTGATCTGACTTGCAGGCGCTCATGGTCTTTAGACCAACAGCTGGGGTTCCTGCATGGGTTGAACCAGGTCCTCTGCATGTAGGCCACAGTATTGCAGCCTGGTCTGTTTGTGGGGACCCTGGCAGCGGGGCCACAATCTATCCCTAGAACATGAATGGCTTTTTGAAACCCATTTCATATGAGGGGCTGCCTTGTTCAGCCTTGATGAGAGTTGGGGGTGAGGGGGATGGGGGACTTGGTCCTGCCTCAACTGAATGTGCCAGGCTTTGCTGACTCCCCATGGGAGGTCTTACCTTTTCTGAGGAGTGGATGGGGTGAGCTGGGGAAAGGTGGGGGAAAGATGAGGAGGGAGGGGGAGCTGTGGTTGGTATATAAAATGAGTAAAATAATATATAAAATACAAAAATAAAATAAAAAGTGCTCCTGAATAGCAAATGAAACTGACAGCTAGTGAAGATACTGTCGTTAAATAATATACTAAAATTGTACAGAGACACAAAAGTCCCCCTGTTATTGTCACAGCTTGCTTATGACAGCGACAGCTGAACCACTCCCCTTTCCAAGGGATAAGACACCTGCTCTTTACCGGAAGCAGTGTCCCACAAGCCTCCCCTGGAGTGATCTTCCCTAGCTGTTCGCTGCTAGCCAGCTAGAGCTGAGGACCCCCCTCGGTCTGCCCTTCAGGCCTCCTGACTCCAGGCTCGCGGTCAGCAGCAGCGTCACCCTCCGTCTGTTGCTGCTGCTGTGAATCCGGCAGTGACGGCTACACGGGTGCCTCCGACTGTGGCTGTTAACCTAAGTGGGGACAAGGACAATGACCGCTGTTCTTGGGGACAGCTGTTGCTGCGGGAGCATGCCAATAAATGCGACGACTCGCACACAAGTCTGGATGCTCAAAAAGTCGGCTCATCAAAGCTGATGCAGGATGCGATGGAAATCACAAAATCCTTGTCATCCTCTGAATAAACGAGAATTCAAACAAAAATACCTCGAGAAAAATGCCAGGCTAGCAAGTTTCGTGGAAGTTGCTATAAAATTTAGTAAGAAATAATTTTCATTTTAGAGAAACACTTTTCCCCTGAATGTGGAAAAGGAGGGAACTGTGTTCCAGTTTGTGATTGAAACTAGTAAGGCCCTGCTATCAAGCACAGAGGACCTTCTGAGAACACAGCTGAGAACGTCCTCGTTAACTAAAATCACAAAGTCTCTAAAACCTTAGTAAACCTGCGATGTAAGAAAAGGATACCATATCCTCACCCAGAAGGCTTTCTCTGTGAATTCAAATTCCCCATACTGATGAAAAAATAACTCAGCAGAACCATTTGATCATCTGATTAATGCAGAAAAATATCGGGCAAAAAGTCAGCAGCCATTCAAAGTAAAGAAAAAAAATTTCCCTCAAACTACAAAAGGTGAGCTAACAAAATTTGTGGCTACCTCATGGCTGGCTATGGAAAGTGGAGGTTTTCCTCAGGTCTAGACGAAGGCCAGAGAGTAGAGAGCAAGCCAAGGCTGGCAGAAATGATGGTAATGTGCACGCTCACATCGGGAACACAGCCGTTGACGCTCTAACTACAAATGCAAACACTTACAGTGGCTCCAGCCTGAAACCTGGAGGAAGTGCAGTGTCTGTGTTTTGACAAGCGTCTTCCACCCCCAGGAATATGGGTTTCTCTCGCCTAAGAGACCACCTGAGGGAAGGCCACGGGTTCTGAATGGAAGTAGGCGATTGCCCACTTCCGAAAGGAAATGCAGTGGCTCCCTCAGTATCTCCAGGGTGCAGCTGCTGCTTTGCTCATCCAAGCGCCCAGCTGAAGCCCGCAGGCGCCACCCAGTGGCAGGTATTAGAATTTGGGATTTTCCCCAGGCACCACCCAGTGGCAATTATTAGAATTTGGGATACCCCCCAACCGCCCAAAAATTGTGTGATGCTGTGACATGGTCTGGTGTTCAAGAAACAATATCCAGAGTGCTATGGGGCAGGGACACCGCCTCTGGTTCCGATCAACATAAAATAAATAAGCCAGGAACCTAAAATTCCCCCAAATTCCCTTAATGAATTAGGAGACAGTGTCCAGAGAGTTCCAGAATAATAGGATAGATCAGGACCTGTGGGAAGTATTTTTCCTCAAGACCTCAGAAAAGCTACCTGAGGACTACCAATCCTGTCCTCACGTGGGCCGTGTCCAGGAAGCAGCTCTCTGAAGTTTTCCCCGGCAACCTACTGATGAGACTGCCCATTGATGAAGGGCATCTCTAGCCCGTGATGAGCAGCAATGAGGGGGACACGCAAGAGCCCCATGTGGGGGTCTGTACTGAACTGAGCAATGGCCAAGGACCAGGCTATGTGGTTAAGGGGAATTTGGTCTACTGAAAGGATGCCCACGTGGGGTAAGGTCCTGCTGGGAGTGCATATGGCCCTCACCACATATCATGGTGAAGTGTGGGGTCTCCAGTGGCAGCTTTGAGAGATAGGGGCTGTGTGGGAGGTGCCAAGAACATGGGCGGAGTCCTCCAGACAGGCAGCCAATGCTGGTGGTGGCCCCAAGTTCTTCCTCTAGTGGGACTGGGTTGTTGAGTTTGAGAGCGGGTGTCAGGGTTTGGAAGCTGAGCCTGGCTCCCCATACACTTGTCCGCCCTTTCTACAAGCTGGCTCACCACCTCACATGCTCTCTTTACTGAGCAATGCTCTTGTCCTCTGGCGACACAGCAAGAGTCCTTTGCCAGGTGAGATCCCAGTCTTTTGACTTCTCAGAGCGGTGTGATCTGCTGTTAAGTAATCTGTTTTCTTTATACATTACACAGCGTCCGGTATTCCGCTGCAGCATCTAAAAAAATAGACTAAGACACAATTTCAGGCATCCCTGGAAACTTGACAGAAGCTGCGCTCAGCCTTAATCTGAGAAGCCTCTCTTTCCAGTGAACAGGGGCGAATGCAGACTCGTAGCTGCTCAAAGTACTGAGAATAAATGATGGTTGAGTGGTGGGTCCTAAACAAGATGCCATCCCCTCCATGGCTCAGGGAACACGGTGGGAGAAACAGCAGAAAGGATGTAAGAGCCAGAAGATACGGACAAGAACTGTGATGTGCCATCTTCTGGGCAAGACAGAGCCTTTGGAATCATGAGCTCCCAGAAGCTGTGCATGCCTGCATTGGGCCTGCGTGAGAATGGATCTGTCACCAGAGAGACATGGGTGGAGGAGGGTCCCAGGGGGCTCTACCCACCCACAACACTGCTGAACTATTTGTTACTTGTAGATTCAGAGAGGGAGTCATTGCTTTCAGCTCCGGTGGATAGGTCCAGGCTAGTGCTCACATAGATGGTCCCTGTTAAACTAAATGGGTCACAAAATAAAACTTAAAGCCATGAATCTGGGGAAGGGACTGGTGGGGAGGAGGTGTGTTGTAAGGAGATGGTCTCTTGTTTGTCCTGGCCACCCGGCTATCTTACACACAAAGTAACAACACAGAAACTGTATCCATTAAAACACTGCGTGGCCCATTAGCTCTAGTTTCTTATTGGCTGATTCTTACATCTTAATTTAACCCATTTCTATTAATCTGTGTATTGACACATGACTGTGGCTTACCAGCAAGATTCTAACCAGTGTCTGTCTCAGGCAGAAGATCCATGGTGCCTCTCACTCTGCCCTTCTTCTTCAGGAAGTAGCTTGGTACTTCCAGGAGCAGATGTCTCTCATTGTCATGAAAAGTCCTAAGTTATTAAAACATTTTAAATGCCATATTCTGTAGTCTTTGAAAGATATGAAGAATGCCTATCCATCTGAAATATATCTATGCATATCTAGAAAAATCTAACTAACATGACTACAAGCTTGACTATTATCGATGTTTATCCATTAACAGCCTATAGAGAGGTGAGCTGATCGGGGAAGAGATAAGAGCTGGGGAGGCATCAGAATGCATTATACATGTGTGAAATTGTCAGTGAACCAAATTACTCTGTACCAAGTGATTTCTAGCATCATTTAACAGCATCTACAGGAGGCAAGTGTTGCAGCAGACCACGGACACAGCAAGAGTCTCTCTTCTGCTGATGAATAAGACCTTCCTGCCAGGCAATGGGCATGGTCACACAAGCCATTCACCTTTCCCGGGCAATGTCAAGAGCTGGTCTCCTTAACTCTGAGTACCTATAACTTTATGAAGTGTGAGGCATGGGTGGAGGAGATGCTATAACCATGATTATTTTAGAGACTTGGGTTGGCCAGTGTCCTCCGGGAGCTGGGAAAGAACCATCAAGTCCTGAGTTCACAGACTCCAGGAGGAACAGGTGTCCAGAGCTTTGGTTCTTCCTGGAAACCTAAGTAGATGCCCAAGTGGACAACGAGCAGAGGGGAACATGAGACCCACTCACACCATCCTGTGTCCAGACAGCTCACTTGTGAATACGGTTGAACAGGGAAGGGCTCTATCTGCTCAGCTAGTAACATAGACATGAGGCTATTTCCAGCATTTGAGAGACAATGGGAGGAGCAGACATACCCATGTGGTGTGTGGAGTTGCACACGAATTTGCCTCGACGTCTACGGTGCAAGACTACGAGACTTCTTTTGCAGAGCGGCTGGACCGTCTTGCTCACACCAGTAGTGTGTATGAGAGTCTGGCATCCTTGGATCTGCCATCCTTAGCAGCTGTCTTGTGTTCTGTCTTAGCCTCTCTGAGGAGCATGTTGGCCTGCTTGGTCATGATTGGTGTGTGTCACCTACTGGCTGACAACAGTTTGTGACTCTCCTTTGAGGAAGGGTTGGATGTGTTATCAGCTCACTTCTAATCTAGGTTGAGCTTTGTTCTCTCATTCAGTCTTGTTGAAGACATGGGTAGGTTGAGTATTTCTTTACACCCCAGTCTCACTCTCCTGCCTGGGCTAGGTGACTCCCTGCCCACCTAACAAGTCTGTTTACTTTAGACTTAAGCCATGGTGTTTGTGCTTTCACCAGAGAGATGTCACTGATAATGTCATAAGTTCAACTTTCCCTTTCCCTTTCATGAATGATGACACTCCCAGACTGTAGGCCCAGGTAGGGCCTTCCCTCATCCTCTCCTGAGCTAGACCTGGTCATAACTCTCCACAGAGTCATGTCCCTCCCTGCCTTGAAGAGTGAAGGTGGCCATAGTCAGGACAGGACCACATGGCCAGAAAATGAGTGGATGGAGAGGAAGCTCTGTTAAGGGTCTGAAGGCTTGGTCAGGGTACTGAGGACAAGCAGCAGTGATGCCAAAAGGGCTGAGTTCCTTGCCAGTCCATACCATCCGGCACAGGAGACCAGAGCTAATTGGCGGTGTGGGGCAGATCCACTCTACCATGGGGTAATTGGGCCCTGGAGTCCCACATACTTGTGCACGGGGAAGGAAGTTTCTCTTCTTCCTCAGTGCATCCTTTAAACCAGCTGTGGCTCAAGCAGGCCAGTGGCTCTCAGAATTAGTCAGTCTGTAGCAGAAGCCGGTTGTCTGGGGGTGACAGTAGGCATGGAGAAGTGGGCTTCAGCGGACTGAGGACAGCCACACAGACTCCAGCAGATCTCCAAGGTAGGGGACCATGGCTTCCTTCCCTGTCCATGAAGGGACCACTGTTCGCGGAGCTGATTGTGCCATAGGAACTCCTTGCCCCCAGACCCCTGTTTCCCATTGGTATTTGCATGCACTCCCAGCACCCCCACACCCTGTGTCTGCGTATAAAACATCCTCTCCAGGTGCTAGTCCCCCAGCTCCATTTGCACGCCCCTTAGGATATGTCCCCTTGGCCAGGAAAAGGGAAGAAACATTCTGAGCCTCAGCAAGTGCTGACCTCTGCCCCCATCCACTTCTTCCTCAGCAGAAGCTGGCCTGCACCCCTGCATACACCTCTCTCTCCCTCTGCCTATGGTCAGCTGGAGGCATTCACGCAGAGACATCAATCCTCCCTCCCAGTGTCCAATGTCAACCCCATGGACTGCAGGGCAAGACCAGCTGCTGTTTCCAGAGCCCACCTTCACTGTAGCCATGGGGTGATGACCCAGCATCTGGGAAGACTGACCCTTGCTGTTTCCCACCTGCTTGCTCTCCCCTTTGTTGCCTCTCTCTTTCTTGCTTCCTCCCTCACCCGCTTAAACTTCTGTGGCCCATTTTGCTGAATCCAAAAAGACACACAAGTCTCCCTTGCTATATGGAAGTTTGAAGGCCCCAAGAAGCACAGGGCTCAGAGGGCAGCTGAGAGCAACTTCCTCCCAACATTTCCTTTCAGAAGTAGGACCATGCCCTCTTTCCTGACCCCATCCTAGGATCCTGCCCTGCATCTTTGGGTAGCTAGGCATGCCCCAGAGTATAATGAGAACCCAGTAGAGACCCACCTCCAATTCCAGGTACTAATCAAGGTAAAGCCTAAACTCCATCCCAGTTGGCCTGGACTCTAGGCAGGCCTGGGGACTCTGGGGCAGATGTGGCAGAGGATGTCAGTGTTTCCAGGGGAGCCCTCACTTCCCAGGCCATGCCATGACCATGCTGTCAACTGCCTGCTCCTGCCCGCTGCCACTCAGACTGCAGAGAGGGAATGTTTCCCTGGTTTTTCTTGGGAACTGCGCTTCACCTCCACACTTGCCAAAAGTCTTTCCAGACACTGGAGGAGCAGAGACTCATGTCCTGTGACCTCTACATTGCTCTTGTGAGCCCACAAAGCTGAGCTCTCAAGACCCCACACCCGACAAGCTAGCTCTTGTTCAAGATGACAGAGGAGCAAAGGGTGAGCTGGTCTGAGAAGTGGCGGGTAGGCGAGTCTCTAGATTTCCTGGTGTTCTCTCCTGAGGGGTCTCTGCTCTGCATGCAAATGCATTTCCTTCCCCACTGTTTGCTTAGTGTGCTCCTGGTCACTAATCAGACACCCCTGTCCCAGTTCTGTGCCCCTGAACTCCCAGCAGGGAGACTCTACTTGGCCTTGCTGGGACCTCACGTCTCTGAATGTCCCCTTCCTCAACATATGCCATGGGTCACTGTCCTGTCAAATTTCTAGTCCTTTTTGGCCCCTCAAATTCACATCTGGTGCCAGTCATTTATTGCAGGATAGAAAATGTGTCTGACTCTGCCCATAGCTGAGCCCCATCAGCTCCCAGAGGGACGAGCAGCTTCATTCTGGCTCCCTCCCTTGCTTCCTTCCTTCTCTGGCTACACCACACCAGTCATTGAGAATGTGGAGCAGCACTCCTCAGAATGACATCCAATCCACCAGCCTCCCAGGTCCTTCAGTTTCTCTTCCCCTCTAGTCTACACCATCCCTCCAACTGGACTGGTCCTGACCACCTCCACATCCCTCAGCCATGTAGTACATAGTCTCTGCCTTCCTTCTTCTTCCCAGGGAACCACATGGCAGATCCTCACCTCTTGGACACATTCCCCAAGTGTCCCTTCTTGCTGCTGTTGCCATCCAGCTGTGCCCAGTCCCACCAACCTGCTCCCTCCAGGCCCCCACCTCCTCCCAGGCTAAGGAGCTACACATCTTGACTGCTTCCTGCTTTACTAAAATTCACAGTCCCTGTAGGTGGTGGGTTGGGGCTGGTGTTTTCCATGATTCCTCCAGTTGATTGAAATGACTGCCTTAGATGGGTGATTAGATGGTGAAGATCGCCATCCCAGCTTTGCCTCTGCCTCCTGGTAAGTCCTGTTATCACAGTTTACTCTTTACACTTCTCATGGCGATCATGGGCACCAAAACCCAGCATGTCTCTGATACCTAGCTTCTCTTTCACAACGCACTGCCCAGGACCCAAAGTCCCAAGAAGGCAGAAGCTTCTTTATGATTTCCAGAACAGTCTTCATTGTCATCCAGAAAGATCCTAGTTAGCAGGGACATATAAGAAGACTACTTTTCTCTTTAAAGTTTGAGGCAGGATCTCACTGTGAAGTATAGGCTGTCCTCAGGCTCATGGTGATCCTCCTGCCTCAGCCACAAGAAGACAATTTTTTAGTATCTATTTAGAAATCCCTGTTATGACAGTGTTATAGATTATCTGGTTGAAAAATCATGTCCTCTGAAAATTGGAACAATTTTTCTATGTCTTTCTCCCTTTCGGAGCAGGGAGCACAAGGGAGCATTGGTATACAGCAACCATAGTGAAGAGCCCACTGCACCTCACCATGGAGGGGTGGAGGCGACTCTCAAGGCTGTGGAGTGCTTTGATCACATTATGAGAACTGACTTCCGTGGTCAGTGGATGTGTTCTAGTGTGAGCATTTTGACAGCTCACTATCTAGCCCTGACCTTGAAGGTGAACTGTGCTCCTGTGTATCTTTTGTTCTAACCAACAGCACAGCTATTTCCTGGGGACCTCCTCAGGTTCCGAGAGTGTATTAAAACCTGAGATCACTATGTGGGCTTTCCCTCCACAACCTTAGTCAAGCGTTCATGGTAGGAGATGCGTGCCACTAAGGCGGATGTGGAAGAGTCCCCATGCTCAGAATTGTCTCATATGGGGCAGAGGAGCTCTGAGGTGAGGCGACTGACCAGTCCCTCCTCTCTGAAGCCTCATCAACAGCCCTGATGGTCTCATGGTGACATCAGATCCCTGTTGTCACCGTGCCAGCATTCTTAGAAAACAGCCCCTCACTTAAGCCTCCCATATTCACCCTTACAGGACTGCTTTCAACACTGTGGGTTACAGGTGCCTCCTCTCACTCATGAGGGGATCTGTAAGAGAACTGGGGTGGCACACCTGCGGGGAGCTCAGCATAAGATGTGCTGAAGTTGCTGTCCCTGCTCCCCCTTTGCCTCCTTCTCCTAATGCTGGTTTTTATTTTTTTTTGGGGGGGTACTCTGATACTAAGTTGAAATAATTACTTTTTTATAACTTAAATTAACCTATATTTTTATTGATTTTTATTGAGCTCTACATTTTGATAAGAGGTTATATAAATAAAACTGTTTGGGGCATGGGTTGTACTCAATGCTCTCTTTTTGCTTTCATCCTCGACTCCAGCTGAGTCTTCAATCCATGTGTGTAGATGTGTGTAGCCGACCTTGGGGTCAGCAGTCCCCTTTGCTGGGTGACCCTATCCTGTTGGCGTTTTTTCCTCACAGCTGGTATTTCTCTTAATCCAGTGCTTGCTCTGCCTCACCCTGTGTGTTTTCCCGTCTCCTTTATTTCTATACTCTTGTTGTTCTTTCCACGCTTAAAGGATCCACGTCCTGTCACAGCCTGAGTTACCTTGAAAAGGTCTGACAATGTGCAAGTTACAAACCCTAGGGATAAAACAGCCTTCTGACTTCCTCCTGTGATACAAGGCCAAACACGCAGTCTGCTTATTACAACCCCAGCCGCACCCAACATTCCCTCAAGTATTAAAATGTGGCTTGTCATCTTCCCAAAGAAGTGTTCCACTCCATCGTATATCTTCTCAGTTGGCAAGGGCTGATGTGTGCCACTTTGTCGGGGTGCCGACGGGACCTGAAGGACTGACAGGTTTTTAAAGTGGCTGCTCCTGTCACACATCCCTCTCTTGTGAGCAGTCGTCTACAGTGGTGATGCTCTTGGTCCAGGATTTTTCTTCTGTCTCTGGTTAGTGACTGTGATGCTTGAGTTTCACACTAAGGGAGGAGATGTGAGTCCCTGTTCGGAATAGGTGGTTAGTAGTCAGGCAGTGGTGGTACACACCCTTAATCCCAGCAATTGAGAGGCAGAGGTAGGCAGATCTCAGTGAGTTTGAGGCTAGGCTAGTCTATAAAGCAAGTTCCAGGACAGCCATGACTGTTACACGGAGGAACCCTGTCTCAAAACAAACAAACAAACAAACAGAATAGGTAGTCAGAAGTCTGGCCACAGTTGCACACAGATGGCTCCAGGTCTGGTGTAACTGGTCACATACTCTCAACCTCTTCTTGTGCATTGTCCTGTTGCTTTCTTGACTCTCAATGTTTTGGACTGGAGACTAAATCTAACCCACTTGGCCTTCCAGTTTATAAAATATTTTATTTCTGGATGCTTTAGAATTCTTCTGCCTTGAAGTTGCATTCATGTGTATCTCTCTCTCTCTCTCTCTCTCTCTCTGTGTGTGTGTGTGTGTGTGTGTGTGTGCTGTTTGTCACTGTACATCTTGGAAGCTATAGGGAGACGGTGTTATATTTTTTTTCCTTGGGTGTCTGCTGTGTTAGTTACTTTTCTTGTCACTGGGACAAAATACCTGACAGAAGCCTCTTAAGGGAGGAGAGGTTTACTGTGGTTCACACTTGCTGTGTTTCCCTTCTCACAACATGGAGTATTAAGAAGCAGAAAGCATGAGCCTTCACCAGAACCATACATGGTCTTCACCACCCACTTCACCTAACTAAGGCATGTGTCTTAGCTGGGGACCAAGTATTGAAACATGAGTCTGCAGGAGACATTTTACATTTACTTTCAAACCATAATGTCTTTGAGGGCCCATCTGTCAAAGGTCTGGTCACAGCCTGGGGAGTTCCAGGGGAACAGTGAAACTTTCTAGGGGGCTTGTGGGAAGGAGTTAGGTCTGTAGACATGTGCTCCTGAAGAGGACATTGGGTCCCCTAGCCACTTTCCCCCGATTCCTGCTCTCACGGGGTGGACAGCCTTCACCATATGCTCCCTCCATGCTGTACTTGAATCCCCAGAAACTGGGAGCGGCAGGGCAAATGTCCATGCACCAAAGCCTCTGAAACCCCAGCCAAAAGAACACTTTCCTTTCTTACGTTGAATCTCTGGCATGTTCTAGTTACAATGATGAGACTTGACTGACAGGCTTGCCCTTTTGGGATGGCTGAAAAAGCTTTCTGTAGCATGAAGTGATCAAACAAAGCCAGGCGCTTCCTGAAGGAGCATTGGGTGATTTGTTCATTCAAATCCTTGTTCTAGGCTAATAAACCAGACTTCTGCCTATAGCCTTGCATTTCTTCCTCAGAGAGGATTCTCTGCCTTTCTTTCTGGACACTCCTGCTCACGCTGTGACCTTTGCCTGCATAGTCCGTGATATTAATGCCAGGCGGTACCAGTCACTGCGTTTCCCCATCTTAACATTGCAGATTTCTAGCCAGCAACCACATGGGCCCACTTTTTCTGCTGTTTGTATCTCATGAAGAAAACAGTGGCCCTGGTGTTAGAAGACCTTGGTTTGCGCCCTGATGCAGCCATGATCTCAAGTAAGTACACAGACAAAGTAGAGATATGCCACATTCCCAACTGTGGTGATGGATGAAGAGAGGATTTGTGTCACATACTTGGACAAGGTAAGAATAAAGATGCTCCTCTTGTGGAGTCTGGTGACCGTGGCTAAGGGCAACAACTAGACTGGCATGACCGTAGCTTCCACCCTGGGTGACTCCTCCCTTAACTGTGGGTACCTCCGTACTATTCTAGAATTCCTACACTTGGCTGCCTGCAGACCCAGGAGTGCTGCCTTCCTCTGTCTCAGAATGACACTGAAACTCCTGCATTGTTGATGGCTTATGTGGTCTATAGAGACAGGGATGGAGCCACTGTCATGTGCCTGAAAGCCAGTCACAAGGGAGGGCCGGATGATAGGGTCTCCATAACCTAACCCACTGTCCCAAGAGTCCTGCTGATGTTGGACCTATTTTAAAAATCTTTTCTGAGGCCAAGCAAAGGTCCAGGTCCAACACCTGCTGATGAGGACAGAATGCTTAGACACAAATGGCCCTAGCAATTATGACTCACTTACCTAGAGAACAGGTACAAGAAACCCATCATTCCTGTGTTCAGAGATTTACTGGAGGTCTCCACACTGCAAACTACAATCCTGAAATCACTATGGAGAGAGGGGAGTATGAAAAATGTATTTCTGAGCCCAGTATCAAAGTCAGACCATCTGAAATTAAGTACTAACTACACCTGTAGTATTTTTCTCCTTCCTTGGTATTTGTAGCAGCCAGGTGTGCCATTGTCTACAGATTTGGCTGCCTAGTCTCCCTGCCAGTTGCCTTTCTGCCTCTGCCAATTCACTCTCGATTCTTTCAGGTGCAGAAGGATGAGGGGGGAGAACATCACCAGGGTCACCACATTCATCCTGCTGGGCTTCCCCACAGCCCCCAGGCTGCAGTACCTGCTCTTCCTCCTCTTCCTGCTCATCTACCTCTTTGTGCTAGTGGAGAACCTGGCCATCATCCTCACTGTCTGGAGCAGCGCCTCTCTCCACAGGCCCATGTACTACTTCCTGGGTGTCATGTCCACCTTGGAGATCTGGTATGTTTGTGACATCATCCCTAAGATGATGGATGGCTTCCTCCTGCAGAGGAAGCACATCTCTTTCATTGGATGCATGACCCAGCTCTACTTCTTCAGCTCCCTGGTGTGCACGGAGTGTGTACTCCTGGCTTCCATGGCCTATGACCGCTATGTGGCCATCTGTCATCCCCTGCGCTACCAGGTCATCATGACCACGGGGCTGTGTGTCCAGCTTGTGGCCTTCTCTTTTGCTAGTGGCTTCACCATCTCTGTGATCAAGGTCTATTTTATCTCCAGTGCCACCTTCTGTGGCTCCAACGTCTTAAACCACTTCTTCTGTGACATCTCTCCCATCCTCAAGCTGGCCTGCACCGACTTTTCTACAGCAGAGCTGGTCGACTTCATTCTGGCCTTCATCATTTTAGTGTTCCCCCTCATAGCCACCATCCTCTCCTATGGGCACATCACCCTGGCTGTGCTGCGTATCCCTTCGGCCACAGGACAGTGGAGGGCCTTCTCCACCTGTGCCTCCCACCTCACAGTGGTCACAATCTTCTATACCGCCTTACTTTTCATGTATGTTCGACCTCAGGCCATCGATACCCGTAGCTCGAACAAGCTCATCTCTGTTCTGTATACGGTCATCACACCCATCTTGAACCCCTTGATCTACTGTCTGAGGAACAAAGAGTTTAAAGAGGCCTTAAGAAAGGCTTTGAGCTTGAGTCAAGCACCATCATAAGAGGGAGGGCACCTTCTGATGCCAGAGCATCTCATGATCATGTACCTTTGGTGATGAGGATGTGGGAACACTAGGCATTGCTAGTGCTGAAGGTATTTGGAGCATCACTTTTTCCTTTGCATTTAGACATAATGGGAGCTGTTTGGGTAGTGATGCCATTCTATCGCCTTTTAGCTGTGAGCAGAGCAGGACTTGGTAAATTGTATGCATTTTCCATCACCTTATAATTGTCATCCACATTTCAGAAAACTGTAAGCCCTTCAGGACCAGGAAGGTGAGGTCTGAAGTCTCAGTAGGTTTCAATATGGGGAAGTATAAAAATACTGAAAATGGCAAAATGAGCCCCAAGAGTCCCCAAAGCACAGTGTATCTGGGAACTGTGAAAGTCCCCCAGACTTATTGTAACTCACAGGGCACGCTCTGTGACTGTTCTGGGGAACGAGCTTTAGCCTTTCCCTTCAGACAGCTCTCCTTACAGTCCTTCTGCTGCTGAAAAATATAGTCTTTCTACTACTTGATTTGATCCTAGTCTATGACGACAATGTCTTCCTGTTGTTATTGGTTCCTTAAAACCCACCACAGTGCCTGCTGTCTCTGAACCAATCAGGAGACAGGCTGGGTGTGATGGTTGTAGCATGGGAAACAGAAGCCTGTGGAGGTTCCTGGGACAAGAAAATAGAAAACCCACAGGTCCTGGTTGAGCAGAACCTGGGTGGTGTGGGCTCCTACACTTTAAAGCAGGAGTCGGTGTGGTTTGTTTTGAAAGATGGAGGAGAGGAAAGGAAGTCCAGATAAGCCCTGAGGCAGCAAAACTCAGAGGCAGGAAGCAGCTAGAGGGTACAGAGCACAGAGATGCTGATGGGTTTAGAGTTCAGTGTTTGCTAATGAGGGAGATGATGGGGGCAGAGTTCCCAGCATGCACAGATTCCTACCTGGGTCTACTTGCAGCCATATAATAGAAAAAGGGGGCCCTCCCAATGCTGGAGAGACTGTGCATGACGTGTTGGCCTTTTGTAGAAGTGATGAGCAGTCCTGAGACTGAGCAGTGAACACATGAGTGAAAGGGATTGTTGTTGATAATTTTACACTCTTTACTCTTTTGGATCTTTTAGAGGGTCTGCTATCCAGATCCCCAATAAATCATACATGGAGGCTTTTTCTTGGTTATGAATGCCTGGCCTTAGCTTCGCTTGTTTTCTGTCAGCTTTTCTAAACTTAAATTAATCTGAGTACATTTTGCCTCTGGACTTTCTCCTTTCCTTACTTCTGTATATGTTACTTCTACTCTTACTCCATGGCAGGTTGTATGGCTAGGTGTCTGCCCCTAGTGTCCTCCTCTCATTGTCCTCTTCTTATGCCGCCCTCTTCTTTTCAGATTTCTCCTTATATTTATACTCTCTGTCTGTCAGCTGCACCTGTCCTTTCTCCTGCCTCACTATTGGTTATTCAGCTTACTATTCTCCTGCCTCACTATTGTCCAGTTATTAGACCATCCGATTGTTTTAGACAAGCAAAAAAATCACAGCTTCACAAAGTTAAACAAAGGCAACACATCTTTACATTGTTAAACACATGGTCCAGAGCACAAACAAATATAACACACCTTAAAATAATATTCTACAACATGGCATGGCCATTGTTCAAGGGAGCATTGGGATTAAGGTGGTAAAAGCACAGGTTCATATAAAAGGATGTCTGTTATGTATTTACCATTTTGTTGTTACTATGATAACAAAAATCATGCTAAGAATCTCATTTCTGCTCTGTACACTGTCCTCCCACCCCTTTCAATAAATGAAGGTCTGTACACCCTACACATTTTTCATAGAATATATAGAAAGAAAATATCCCTTATGCTTGTTCTAGTTCCTTTTCCCATTTCTTTGATAAAATATCCAGACAAAAGTAACTTATCAGGGAAGGTTTATGTGGTTCCCAGTCATAGGTTATAATCCAGTTTGGTACAGGAGTCGCAATGGCAGGAACCTGAGGCAGCTAGTCACACTGCACGAGCACTCAAGATAGAAGAAGCAAACACTTGTGCTCAGCTAGCTTTCTCCTCTTCACACAGTCCAGGACGCAAGCCTAGGGAATGGCGCTGCCCAATTTTCTTGTGGTTCGCTTCAGTGAACTAATCAACATAGTCCCTCACGTGCATGTACAGAGATTAAATATTTCCTGACAGGTGTGCCTGGAGACCTGTCCCCAGACATTCCAGGTCCTTGATGATTGACACTAAACATCACACTATCAAAATCATTGTACAGATTTAATACAATTCCATTCAAAATTTCAATAACATTCTTTACAGAGGTAGAAAGAAATCTTAAAATTCATGTGGAAAAACAAAAGCCTTTGAATGGCCAAAGCAATCCTGAGCTAAAAGAATATTGCTGGATGGTTGCCACCATCAGATTCAAGTTATATATTAGAGCCATGGCAACAAAATCAGCATGACACTGGCATGAAAATGGACATGAAAATTCATGGAGCAGAACAGAGGACCCATCAGAGAAAAGACATCTTAAACAAATGGTTCTGGGGAAACTGGATATTTACATGTAGAAGGATGAGGTTAGATCTCTATATCTCACCCTACACAAAAATTAACTACAAATGGATCAAAGGTCTTAATCTAAGATAAAAACTCTGAAACTATTAGAGAAAATTTGGGAAAACACCTGAAGATATAGGTCTATGCCAGGATTTCTCAACAGGGCTCCAGTTAATCAAGAAATAAAAAAGACAGTTGACCAATGGATCATCATGAAATTTTCTATACAGTAACTGAGATAACTGACAGCCTGCAGGATACAAGGAAATTTGCAAGCTGCATATCTGACAAAGAATTGATATCTAGGTATACAAAGAACTCAAAAACCTAAAAAGGAAATCAAACAATCCAACCAATGAATGGGCTAGTGAAATGAACAGACAGTTCCCAAAATATTACTCTTGGCTATAAACATAAAAAAGTGTTAATGTCATCAACTATCAGAGAAATGCAGGGTGAGCCTGACAATGCTTTTTCCTAAGACTTCTTTATATCTGGGCATCTTTTTAGAAGTTGTCCCCAGCTCTGAGAAAGACTCCTTGCTTAGGTAATCCTATCTCCAGATGCAGCCCAGAGATGTGTCTCTTGGTTAAATATAGGTTCCACAGGTTGACAATCATGGTTAACTGTAATAATGGGGTTTGGGGTGTGTACAACATAAACAGTACACAATCCTGATAATCAGCTGGAAATTAAGCAAGACACGTGCTTGTCATAGCTCTGAAATATGTGAATGGGAACTCATTTGACAATGGCTGTTTCATATGCAATCAGCACATACTGCAAATTTATTGTAGATTATCTATTTGCCTTCAGACAATGACAAGGGTCTTTACAAGAGAGATACAAGCAGTCTTGACACACAAAGATGAATAAATGAACATAAAGTAGAATGAGGCTACCAAATCCCAGGGTCCAGAAGCCATCAGAGCTTGGAGAGGAAGAAAGAGATTCCTAATCGAGAAGACTGTGGAGAGTAAAGGAAGCTGGGGAAAGATGACAGAAATCTGTGAGAAAAACAATCCACAAGAAAAAATCTGCCAAAACCTATAGGCTAGGTTTCTGTCCCCCCAGCAGCTTCCAAATAAGTAGAGGCTTATATTAATTACTAATGCTTGACCAATAGCTCAGGCTTGTTACTAGCTAACTTTTACATTTATGTTAACAATATCTCTTAGCTATGCTTGTCACATGCTTTTATCTTCTTTCAACACAGAATGATCATCTCCTGCTCCCTCTGTGTCTGACAGGCAAATCCTCTCACTCTGATCTTCTTCCCAGCTCCCTAGATTCATTGTCCCACTTATACTTCTAGCCTGGCTACTAGCCAATCAGCTTTTTATTAACAATAAGAGGCAACACATTTTCACAGTGTACAATATTATTTCACAGCTTTCCCCCTTTTTGTCTAAGGAAGTTTTTAACATTAACATACTAAAATTCCATATAACAAAAACGGTTACCAAGCAAAAATTAGAGTTACAATATTCAGTTCATTTTTATTTGGCAAAATTAGAAAAAACATTATTTATCTTAACTTGGTGAGTATAAGTTTTACATCTATTTTACCTTTTCATCATAACTAAGGAAAATTATAATTATAACTATCTAGTCTTCAATTCCATCAAAGATACCAGAAGGATATAATATTATCTGAATAAACAGGAAGTGCTTAGTAAGCAACTTCCAAAAATTGAGAGAAATGACAGAAACAGCTGACTTTCTGGACAATAACCCAAGTTTCCTCTGTAACATTGGGGCATCTGTCCCTAGAATATCTGAAAGACTTTTTTGAGAAGCAGGGAGTTTTGGAGCACTGTCCTATCTTGTCTTGGCAAAGTCAACTCTTTTGTGTCCTGCTGGTCCAGTTTGGACAGTAACTGTCAGCAATTGAGGCAAGGGCAGTTTCTTTGCCCAAATGGCTACTTTTTGCCATAAAGAAAACAAACTCCATACATGGTTTCTTCAATGCCCATCATCTTCTCTGAAGTAGATTGGTACTGCCAAGAGCAGATGTATCTCACTGTCATGAAAAGTTTTAGGTTGTCAAACAAATTAAATGTCATATTCTGTAGGTCTTTGAAGTGTTTGAAGTCCATCTATATATTTACAAATATCTGTGTATGACCTTGAAAACATATGTAATATGACTATAAGTTTGGGTATTATAGATGACCATTAACTAGTATTTCTTACTTATACATTGCATTTTAAATGAGTTGCTTAAACACAATATCCCAAACAAGAGTAAAATTATACATACAGTATGACAAAATCAATTTTAAATTTATATCAACATACAAAAATCCATAACAATGTAAAATATTTTGAGATTAATCATTGGTTTTTGGGGACTAAGGTAGATATAATAATCTGCCCTTTTTTCCTATCAATCCTATATTCCACCTTTTCTTTTCAGAACAAGATCCCTGAATCTAATTTTTTTGTTCAACTTTTTCTCTGATCATTGCCAATAACAACTTGTAACCAACCCCTCTTAAATGATAGAAACATACATAACTAATATTTTGGGAATGTGGCATTGTTTTTCTCTAGACTATTTCCTATTGTCAGGGGCAATGCCATCTTTGGGCACATCTTCAGAAAATCAAGATACTTGTTAAGTCTTGCTAGAGTGTTCTGTGAGCTTATCTTATCTCAGCCAGCAGAACAGCCTTGAAGCTGTTCTGGATGAAGAATTTTTAGAAAACTGTAACAGAGGCATTTACAAATGCTGGATCACCTGGGCCATCCATTTTCATTGGTGTTTGGTCCTTTGCTCTGAAAATACATAAACTTTTAAAGGTAGCATGGATATTTGTATTAATACAAGTACAGTCTGTGTATTATACATGTCAGTCAAAATGAACTATTTTATGTTTGAGCAGGCAAAATATTCATCACATGTCTTACAGTTCTTCCGGATTTATTTGTTTATAATTGTAGTAAGATTTTTCAGGGGTTCTTCCTCCATCAAACCTGGTTTTCCTTTACCTGGAATGAATCCATAGCTTCTCATATCCCATATAATAAAAGCATAACCTCTCCCCCAAAGTAACATATCTATTGACTTAAATTTTGAAGTCAAGATAATTTAAATATTTATGTTGGCTGAATCTAATAGATTTTATAATCCGGTGTTTCTTACCAGCAAAAAATATAAAGACAACACAATAAAATACAGGATCCTGACTCTCTGTGTATTTTCCATCTTTACATGGCTTGTTACATTTATTATTACTCTATTCCCCTTTTAAGAACTTTCTTTACTCTTTTCCTTCCTATCCCAGGCCTATGCATATTTTTGAACACACTGTAATCCGTTTAGAGGTTTTTTTTCCCCTTCTGAATCTGTTTTTACCGCATTTCTGTAACCTTTTCTGTCTGCATGAGCCAAAACCTTAAACCTGCAATACAGCATGCTGGTAAAGCATGGGCTGGTAGCTTAAGCCCACAGGCAGAAGCTAAGAGAAGGCTCTCTGTACTGATGCCGTGGGAACCAGCCAGGAGTCTTAGTTCATGGTGGACTAACAGCTGAAGAAATGAAACCCTGTACTGTGGCCAGCAAGAGAGACATGAGACTAGGAAGCCAAGTTTGTTTTTTGGGGATTTTTTTTTTTTTGATTTTCGAGACAGGGTTTCTCCGTAGCTTTTGGTTCCTGTCCTGGAACTAGCTCTTGTAGATCAGGCTGGCCTCGAACTCCACCTGCCTCTGCCTCCCGAGTGCTGGGATTAAAGGCGTGTGCCACCACCGCCCGGCTTGGAAGCCAAGTTTGATTCAGTTTTTGTGTTTAAAACTTTTAAAGCCTTCTCAGGTCTTAGATGGATCTACATCAGACAGTGGTCACCATCTGAAGGTGGAAGTTTCTGTTGCCCCAGAAGCTCCCAAATAAATATATTGAGGCTTATATGAATTACCAATACTTGGCCAATAGCTCAGGCTTGTTACTAGCTAACTTTTATATTTATGCTAATCCATATTTTTATCTATGCTTTCCCATGTAAAGAGATCATCTGCTGCCCCGCCCCCCACCCCCCCACCCCCCCCATGTCTGGCTTGCAACTCTTCTGATGCTGTGCTCTTCATCCCAGCTTCATTAGTTTGGCTGTCCTGTCAATACTTCTTCCTGGCTACCAGCCAATCAGCTTTTTATTAACGAGGAGAGCAACACGTTTTCAAGGTGTAAAGGATTATTTCATAGCAACCCTCCCCAGCGAGGCTTCAAGGATACATGAGCTGAGAGAACAAGGGGAAACAATGGAGGGGTCAGTAGAACTGAGATCTGGGAAAATGAGCCCTGAGGGCACTAACGCTCATAGAATCCATCAGATCCTTCCATAATGTGAGATCCTTATGAGGAGAGATCTCCTGTGATATCCAGTACCTTTGATGCTTTATGGTTCCCAAGGGCTCAACAGAGCCACCTCTGTGTTTCCCCATCCCCCTTCTTCACCCACCTTGCTCACACAGACCTGAGTTCCAGTTGAGTTCCAGCCTGACTCTCAACACAAGCCCTTGCATAATTGTTGAGCCCAGGGCCACAGGTGACACAAGAACCCTCTATACAGTGCTCCTCCAGTGGGGAACATAGCAGACAGGCAGACAGGCAGGTGGGGAGGTGACTAATGAAGCCAAGACACTCCACAGGTTGACAGACATAGGCAGCATCAGGGGCAGCCTGCCCCAGAGGCCCTGATCCAGCTCATTACCAGTGTGGGCAGCTTCATCAGCTGCGGGAGGTAATTGGTCTCTAGAGACACTGGGCTCCAGCTAAAAAGCCATAACTCTTATTTTTCTTAATTAAGGAGTCCATGTCCTAAGAATCCATCTGAAGCTCATCTAGTCACTGTGGCCAGCCTGGGAGTCGCCAGCCAGGAAGGGGCTCCTCCGTGTTCCCAAAGTCTGTCTTCCAAGTGAAGCTTCCACACTCCCAGGTAGCTGGATACTACAATGAGTGTGTATTGATGAACACCGTGTGAGTACACATCTATGAGCACTGTGCCGAGTGTGTATGGATGGGCAGTGTGCTCAGTCTGATGTGTCCCTGTTCAGGATTTCTGTGCTAAGTGTATGTTGATGAGTCCTGTATTGAGAAAGCACTGGTAGATGTTGATTGGCCAAGAATCAATGGGTGCTGTGTTGAGTATGGATTTGTGAGAATTGTGCTGAGGTCCATGCTGAAGGCATAGTCTGGGCTGCTGTGCTATGTCCTCCCATCTAGCAGCACACAGTCTGAGTCAGCGTCCTCACTGCACTGAACACATCAGAGTACATCTGCTCCCCTCCATGGCAAGGTCCTGGGCACTGGTTCAGATAGGAGGGTAGCCTCTGAGCTCACAACTACAGGCAGATATGGGGCAGGACCCTCTCACAGACTCCCAAGGCATCTCCAGTCTGCGGAAATCTCTCTTGGTTTCTTGCATGGATCCGAGTTTGATCTTTATCCGTGAGGGCATTCAGTCTGAGGGAACTGGCACACCTGGCTTGTGATAAGAGACCCTCTGGCTCCTTATCAAAACCCGTATGGTCCTCTAATCACTTCAAGAGCCATGCAATCCAGCATAAAAATGCAATCATTCTCGGAGTATCCCACACATGGGATAACCTGTGTCCTGGTCCACTTCTCCTCAAGATCAGTGAGGACCATATCCTGGGTCTTAACACAACAGGCTTCTATTCCCTCATTATTAATGAAACCAGAAGTTCAAAATTAATAGGGATCTGGGGCAGGAAAGGACAGGAAATCAAGAAATGTAAACTACACAATGTGGATACAGCTGTGAACAGGTGCCTGGGCCACCCCAAACACTGACAGCCATCAGCCTTCAGGATATGAACCAAGGGTCCACAGACTTCTGTAAGTCTATACTTATTCTGAGATAGCAACTTTGTTTGCAAGTGCAAACAACCATGACCAATGTTCTGGTGAATCAAGGATGCAGCTCTGAAGGGGCTCAATTTGCAGACCAAGGTCTTCTCCATCCCATGGACCCATTGCTAGTTATCCCACCCACAGTGATGGGGAGCCACATCCTAACAGTGAGCACAGTCTGTGGGTATGTGCAGTCGTGGATGGGGATATGAGACACAGCTCCCCCAGTCTATAAACAGTATAAACAGTCCCCATCTATAGGAGAGTGTTGATGTCCTCCACTGAGTTACCTTATGTCTAAATCAAAGCCCTCTGTGACCACTTAGCTGGGAAGAAACACAGACACACCCTGGACCGTGTCCAAGGGCAGATATTCAGATCCCAATGGCAGTGGCTATTACTGAACTGACTTAAAGGAGGCTGCATGATGTCCTGGAAGATGTTGAAACACAGGCTAGCATTTTACAGCAGGGACGACTGCCTCAATAGTATCAATACTTCCCTAAATTCAAACCTGTCTCTGGGAAACTCGTTTCTAGAAGTTTCCTTGCAGGCAGCTGCTAGCTGATCCCCAGGTGGTGGGGCTATTGCTTCCCAAGCTGCCCACTGTAGTGGGTGGATATCTGAGAGACTGGGCAACCCCTATAGAGCCTTCTTTGGTGTCTATATAGTCTGGAGACAGCCAGACCTTGTCCTGAAAGTGCTTACCCAGCCTGAAGGAAACTTGCAAGCCTTTGCCAAAGGTGTTCATTTGGTTGCCTCCACATCTGTGCCCCACTGGAATGCATGTCCATTCCAGCCACTATTGGACTGTGTTATTCCCCCAGTCTCAGAGCACTGAGCTCTGTCTTCCCTGGAACCCCCCACAAACCCCTTTAGTTCTTCTAGATGCCCCAGCCCATCCCCTGCTCCCTGTGCCCTCTTCTGAGGCCCCTGAGGAGAATCACTCCACAAATGACAACACTCATCCTGGAAGTTCCTTCGTGTTGTTGTTGCTAGTTTTATTAATCTACAGCTGCCCGCATAGTCTCATAGATGCTGTTTAAAGTCAGAGCACATGGGTCACCATACAGTACTGGATACACTTCCCATCACCAGGACCAGGAAGGGCCTGTGGGTTACCATGATTCTCACCCATCCACCTGCTAATAGGAAAAGCCAAGACCAGGATATGGCACCAACACTTAAGACATAGGTCCTTGGGTTACCCCACCTTATAGTCCCCACAACTCCATCCTTCGATGTCCTCATTTCACCCAATGCCCCTGGACACATCCAGCTGTGGGACCTCTTTCCCTGAATCTGAATAAAGTGCTACACCCCAGCTCCCTCCCCAGATCTCTGTTCTGTGTCATCCAGGATTACAATCTGGGTCCTGGAGGGGATTGTTCATTGATTTTGAGACTAACTGACCCTGCTGTGACTTGAGGAATTGCCCTAGACCTCCTCTGGCCTCAGTTTGCAGATGTTCACATTCAGCTGGTTTCCCATCAATGTCTTTAGACAGAGTCAAGGTAGGCAGAGATGCTATCAACAACATGTAGAATGTGTGTTGAGGAATATGAGAAAATATGTATGAATTTCTTCTAGTGTGTGCATGTCTTCTTGCTAATGTGGGCTGAGGAAGTAATTAATTACATGAGCGAGCCAACTTTGGAGATCTCACTCTGTCCCAGACCCCCTAAGCCACTCAAGCAATGCATTCTGGAAGGTGAGGTATGATCCACAATATACATGCCACCAAACGGAGGTAGACCATGGCTTCATGTATACTCACTCTAACTTTTTGTGGAATGGGAACATTGATTAATATTTTTAACACCTCAGGGTAGAGAGTATGGACCCATAAATAGGGAAGGGAACATGAACCTGTCTAAATATACCACTCCAGACTGGGACCATATGTACAATATAGACATATTACATCATGATTACCTATATTAAGCATATCTTCTCCTTGTGCCTTCCTTATTACTGCACCCAAACACAAGTGCACAGGTCTTTCCAGCTTAAGACCAAGCAGGAAAATTAATTCCTTTCCCTGTTGCTCACAGGAACCAGGACCGCTGTCTGACTTCCACCTGAGGCTACTGGCTGCTCCCTGTTCTCCCCTCAGCTGACACTTGGCCCTTGCTATTGGCCTGTGGATCTTTTGCAGGTGCAGAAGGATGAGGGGGGAGAACATCACCAGGGTCACCACATTCATCCTGCTGGGCTTCCCCACAGCCCCCAGGCTGCAGTACCTGCTCTTCCTCCTCTTCCTGCTCATCTACCTCTTCGTGCTGGTGGAGAACCTGGCCATCATCCTCACTGTCTGGAGCAGCGCCTCTCTCCACAGGCCCATGTACTACTTCCTGGGTGTCATGTCCACCTTGGAGATCTGGTATGTTTGTGACATCATGCCCAAGATGATGGACGGCTTCCTCCTGCAGAGGAAACGCATCTCTTTCATTGGATGCATGACTCAGCTCTACTTCTTCAGCTCCCTGGTGTGCACGGAGTGTGTACTCCTGGCTTCCATGGCCTATGACCGCTATGTGGCCATCTGCCATCCCCTGCGCTACCAAGTCATCATGACCACGGGGCTGTGTGTCCAGCTCGTGGCCTTCTCTTTTGCTAGTGGCTTCACAGTCTCGATGATCAAGATCTACTTTATCTCCAGTGCCACCTTCTGTGGCTCCAACGTCTTAAACCACTTCTTCTGTGACATCTCCCCTGTCCTCAAGCTGGCCTGCATGAACTACTCTACAGCAGAGCTGGCAGACTTCATTCTGGCCTTCATAATCCTGGTGTTCCCTCTCATAGCCACCATCCTCTCCTATGGGCACATCACCCTGGCTGTGCTGCGTATCCCTTCGGCCACAGGACGGTGGAGGGCCTTCTCCACCTGCGCCTCCCACCTCACCGTGGTCACCATCTTCTATACAGCCTTGTTTTTCATGTATGTTCGACCCCAGGCCATCGATTCCCGGAGTACAAACAAGCTCATCTCTGTTCTGTATACGGTCATCACACCCATCTTGAACCCCTTGATCTACTGTCTGAGGAACAAAGAGTTTAAAGAAGCCTTAAGAAAGGCCTTGAGCTTGAGTCAAGCACCATCATAGAAGGGAGGGCACCTTCTGATGCCAGAGTATCTCATGATCATGTACCCTTGGTGATGAGGATGTGAGAACACTAGGCATTGCTAGTGCTGAAGATACATAGAGCATCATTTTCATCCTTTGTGGATTAGACATAATAGGCACTGTTTGGGTAGTGGTGCCTTTCTATCACCTTTTACATGTGAAGAGATCAGGACTTGGTAAAAAATTGAATGTATTTCCCTCCCTTTTAAAGTCTCATCCAAAATTCTAGAAGACTGTAAGCCCTTCAGGGCCGGGAAGGTGAGGTCTGAAGTCTCAATAGGTTTCAGTATATGGAAGTATAAAAATACTGAAAATGGCAAAATGAGCCCCAAGAGTCCCCAAAGCACAGTGTATCTGGGAACTGTGAAAGTCCCCCAGACTTATTGTTACTCACAGGGCATGCTCTGTGACTGTTCTGGGGAACGAGCTTTAGCCTTTCCCTTCAGACAGCTCTCCTTATAGTCCTTCTACTGCTGAAAAGGTGTAAAGTCTTTCTACTGCTTGATTTGATCAGAGTCAAATGAGGACTATGTCTTACTGTTGTTCCTTAAAGCCCACCACAGTGCCTGCTGTCTCTGAACCAATCAGGAGACAGGCTGGGTGTGATGGCTTGTGGCATGGGAAACAGAAGCCTGTGGAGGTTCCTGGGACAAGAAGATAGAAAACGCACAGGAGCCAGTTGAGGAGAGCCTGGGTGGTGGGGCTCCCACAGTTTAAAGCAGGAGTCAGTGTGGTTTGTGTTGAAAGATGGAGAAGAGGAAAGGAAGTCCAGATAAGCCCTGTGGCAGCAAAGCTCAGAGGCAGGGGGCAGCTAGAGGGTGCAGAGTACAGAGATGCTGATGGGTTTAGAGTTTGGTGTTTGCTAATAAAGGAGATGGTCGGTTAGTATCCCCTGCATACACAAGCCTCACCACTGAAGTATGAAATTTTCTATGGCCTACTCACAGCTGTTTGGCAGATGGTGGAGAGACTCGCAGGAGATATAGGCCTTTTCAGAGGTGATTAGCAGCCCTGCGACTGAGCAGTGAACAAATTGGTGAGATTGGATGGGCATGGTTTACGGGAGCACTGGGGTTATAGTAGAGAGAGTACAGAATGGGCTACATCTCTGTAAAAGGCTGTTTATAAAACATTTATCCTTGTGTTGTTACTATGGTGACAAAAGTCATGCTAGCGAGCTCCTCTTTGCTGTGTACACTGTGCTCACACCCATCTTAGGGAAATTGAGGTTTCTCCCTCCTATAAACTTTTCATAGTATATATGGAATGAAAACATTCCTTCTGCTTCTTCTAGTTGCTTTTTCTATTCTTTGATAAGATATTTAAACCAAAGCAACTTATCAGGGAAAGTTTATTTGGCTCCCAGTCATAGGTTATGATCCAGTTCAGCAGAGGAGTCGCAATGACAGGAACCTGAGGCAGCTAGTCACACTGCACGAGCACTCGAGATAGAAGAAGCAAACACTTGTGCTCAGCTAGCTTTCTCCTCTTCACACGGTCCAGGACCCAAGCTTAGGGAATGGCGCTGCCCAATTTTCTTGTGGCTCACTTCAATGAATAATCAACATAGTCCCTCTTGTGCATGTACAGAGGTTAAATATTTCCTGACAGAGGTGCCTGAAGGCCTGTCCCCGGACATTCCAGGTCATTGATGATTGACACTAAAATCACACTATCAAAATCATTGTACAGATTTAAGACAATCCCAATCAAAATTCCAACACCACTGTTCACAGTGATAGAAAATAATCTTAAAATTCATGTGGAAAGACAAAAGGCTTTGGATGGCCAAAGCAAGCCTTAGCAAAAAGAATAATGGGGCTTGGTTGCCACCATCAGCCTCAGGTTATACAACTGAGCCGAGGCAGCATGATACTGGCACAAAAATGAACATGCAAACTTATGGAGAATAACAGTGGACCCAGACATTTCCATGCATAGCCTTAGTAACCTTTTTTGAGAAAGATGCCAAGAATATACATTGAAGAAATACATCTTCAACAAATGGTGCTGCAGAAACTGGATATTTACCTGTAGAAGAATGAGGTTAAGTCATTGTATCTCACCCTACACAAAAACTAACTTTAAATGGGTCAAGGACTTTAATACTAGACTAAAACCTCTGAAACTGTGAGATAAAAAGTTGAGACAACACCTGAAGCTATAGATCTAGGCCATGATTTACCAACAGAACTCCAGTTAATCAGGAAATAAAAGCAGTTTACCAATGCGTCATTATGAAATTTTCTATACAGCAACCGAAGTAACTGAGAGCCTACAGGATACAAAAAAATCTGCAAGCTGCATATCTGACAGAGAATTGATATCTAGGTATACAAAGAACTCAAAAAACTTTAAATAAAATCAAACAACCCAATTGATAAATGATATAGAGTTCCAAAAGTATTGCTCATTGCTATAAACATATGAAAAATTGTTCAATGTCACCAACTATCAGAAAAATGCAGAGAGCGAGCCTGTCAATGCTCATACATCTCTATTTCTGGGCATCTCTTTGGAAGTGGTCCCCAGCTCTGAGGAAGACTCCCTGCTTAGGCAATCCTATCTCCAGATGCCTTCAGAAAGCAGCCCAGAGATGTGTCTCTTGGTTAAATACAGGTTCCACAGGTTGACAACCATGGTTAACTGTAAGAATGGAGTTTGGGGCGTGTACAACAAAGACAGTGCACAGTCCTGATAATTGGCTGGAAATCAAGCAAGACATGTGCTTGTCATAGCTCTGAAATCTGTGAATGGGACCTCATTTGACAATGGCTGTTTCATAAGTAATTAGTTAAAGAACTCATACTGCTAGTTCATTGTAGATTATCTTGTCTTCAGACAATGACAAGGGTCTTTACAAGAGAGAAACCAGCAGATTTGACACACAAAGGTGAATAGATGAACATAAAGTAGAATGATGCTACTGAAGGTCCATCATTTGGTGCAGAAGCCACCAGAGCTGGGAGAGGAAGAAAGAGACTCCTAATCCAGAATATTGTGGAGAGTAAAGGAAGTTGGGGAAAGAGGACAGAAAACTGTAGGGAAAACAATCCACAGGGAAGAACTCTGCCAAAACCTGTAGGCTAGGTTTCTGTCCCCCCAGCAGCTTCCAGATAAGTAGAGGCTTATATTAATTACTAATGCTTGACCAATAGCTCAGGCTCGTTACTAGCTAACTTTTACATTTATGTTAACCAATATTTTTTATCTATGCATTGCCACATGGCGTTTCCTTCTTTCAATGCGGCATAATCATCTCCTGCTCCCTCTGTGTCTGGCTGCCAACTCCTCTGACTGTCACCTTCTTCATCACAGCATCCTTAGATTGGTTGTCCTGCTTATACTTCCTGCCTAGTTACTGGCCAATTAGCCTTTTATATTATTTTTTAAAATTTATTTACTATATACCCAATCTGAGTTCCCATTCCCTCCCCTCTTCACATCCCCTCCACTTACCCCTGCACCCCAATCCCCATCCACTCCACAGAGAGGGTAAGGCTTTGGAGAAGGTCCAAGGCTCTCTCTACTATATCTAAGCTAAGCAAGGTATCCATCCAAAGAGAATAGGTTCACAAAAAACCAGTGCAAGCAGTGGAGACAAATCCTGGTGCCACTGCCAGTGTTTCCTTGGTGTAGGAGGTTCTTCTTTCTATGTGTTGCTTTTATTGATCAAATAAAGAAGCTGCCTTGGCCTTTTGATAGGGCAGCCCTTAGGTGGGTGGAGTAGACAGAACAGAAGGCTGGGAAGAAAGGAAGTGTGGCAGACATAGAAATGGGTTAATCAAGATGTGAGAGATAGCCAATAAGAGGCTAGAGCTAATGGGCCAGGCAGTGTTTCAAGGAATACAATTTCCGTGTGGTTATTTTGGATGTAACTAGACAGAACAAGGGGCCCACCCTCCGTATAACATTCCCTCAAGTCTGCCCCAGCCATGAAACTGTCAACTACATTCAGAGGGACTAGTTTGGTCCTATGCTTGTTCCTTCCCGATCTGGCTGGTGTTGGAGAACACCCATTAGCTCAGGTAAACTGTTTCAGTGGGTGTACCCATCATGGTCTTGACCACTTTGCTCATATTCTCATTCCTCCCACTCTTCCGCTGGACTTTGGGAGCTCAGTCCAGTCCTCCAATTCGAGTCTCTGCCTCTGTTTCCATCAGTTGCTGGATAAAGTTTCTATGGTGATAGTTAAGATATTAATTAGTCTGACTACATGGCAAGGCCAGTTTGGGTACCCTCTCCTCTATTGCTTAGGGTCTTAGCTGGGATCATCCTTGTGGATTCCTGGGAATTTCTCTAGAGCCAGGTTTTTTGATAACCCCATAATGGCTCCCTCAATTAAGATCTTGCATTCCTTGCTCTCATCTGTCCTCCCTCCATCTCAACTATCCCATCCCCTCAAGATCTCTTCACCTCTCCCCTTCTCCCCCCTCTTACTCTTCTCCCCTCCCTTCTCCCCCACCCCTATGTTCCCAATTTTGTCAGGTGATCTTGTCTGCTTTCAATTTCCAGGTGGATCTATATATGTTTTTCCTAGGATTCACCTTGTTACTTAGCTTCTCTAGAATCATGAAGGCCCAGTATCCTTTGTTTATAGCTAGTATATATCCACTTATGAGTGAGTACTTACCATATTCATCTTTTTGTGTCTCTGTTACCTTACTCATGATGGGTTTTTCTAGTTCTATTCATTTTCATACAAAATTCAAGATGTCATTGTTTTTTTGCTGCTGAGTAGTACTGTAATGTGTAAATGTGCCAGATTTTCTTTATCCATTCTTTGATTGAGGGGCATTTAAGTTGTTTCCATGTTCTGGCTATTACAAATAATGTTGCTATAACATAGTTGAACATATGTCTTTGTAGTATGATTGAGCATCTTTTGGGTATATGTCCAAGAGTGGTATTGCTGGATCCTGAAGTAGGTTGATTCACAGTTTTCTGAGAAGCAACCATGCTGATTTCCAGTGGTTGTAAAAGTTTGCATTCCAACCAGCAATGGATAAGTGTTTCCCTTATTCCACATCCTCTCCAGCATAAGTTATCACTGGTGTTTTTTTATCTTAGCCATTCTGACTAGTGTAAGATGATATCTCAGAGTCATTTGATTTGCATTTTCCTGATGGCTAAGGATGTTGAAAATTTCAAACATTTAAGATTCCTCTGTTGAGAATTCTGTTTAGTTCTGTACCAGATTTTTAATTGGGTCATTTGGACTGCTGGTGTCTAATTTCTTGAGTTCTTTATATATTTTTGAGATCATACCTCTGTATGATGTGGGGTTAGTGAAGATCTTTTCCCATTCAGTAGGCTGTCTTTTGTCATATTGACTGTGCCCTTTGCTTTACAGAAGCTTCTCAGTTTCAGGAGGTCCCATTTATTTATTGTTGCTCTCAGTGTCTGTGCTACTGAAGTTATATTTAGAAAGTGGTTTCCTGTGCCCATACTTTGAAGACTACTTTCTTCTTTCTCTTCTATCAGGTTTAGTGTAGTCAGCTTTATATTGAAGTTTTTAATCCATTTGGACTTGAGTTTTGTGCATGAGGATAATGGATCTATTTACATTCTTCTACATGTTGATATCCAGTTATGCCAGCACCATTTGTTGAAGATGCTTTCTTTTTCCATTGTATATTTTTAGCTTCTTTGTCAAAAATCAGGTGTTCATAGGTGTGTGGATTAATATACAGGTCTTTGATTCAATTCCATTGGTTAACCTGTCTGTTTTATGCCAATAATAAGCTATTTACATTACTGTAGCTCTATAATAGAGCTGGATGCCTCCAGAAGTTTCTTTATTGTAGAGAATTGTTTTGGCTATTCTAGGTTTTTTGTTTTTCCATATGAAGTTGAGTATTGTTCTTTCAACGTCTGTGAAAAATTGTGTTGAAATTTTGATGGGAATTGCATTGAATCTATAGATTGCTTTTGGTAGGATTGCCATTTTACAATATTAATTCTACCTATCCAAGAACGTGGGAGATCTTTCCATTTTCTGATGTCTTCTTCAATTTCTTTCTTCAAAGACTTAAAGTTCTTGTCAAATAGGTCTTTCACCTCTTTGGTTACTGTTACCGCAAGATATTTTATGTTATTTTGTGGCTATTGTGAAAAATGATATTTGTCTGATCTCTTTCTAAGCCCCTTTATCATTTGTATATAGGAGGGCCACTGGTATTTTTGAGCTGATCTTGTATCCTTTGGCATCACTAAAGGTATTTATCAACTAAAGGTAGAGGTTTGGGGTCACTTATGTATACTATCACATCATCTGCAAGTTGCAAAAGTTTAACTTCTTCCTTTCCAACTTAAATACCCTTGATCTCCTTTTGTTGTCTTATTGCTCTGGTCAGAACTTCAAGAACTATGTTGAATAGATATGAAGAGAGTGGACAGCCTTGTATTCTTCCTGATTTTAGTGGAATTGCTTTGAATTTCTCTCCATTTAATTTGATGTTGGATGTTGGATGTTGGCTTGCTGTATATTGCTTTTATTGTGTTTATATGTTTCTTGTATCCCTAATCTCTATAAATCCTTTATCATGAAGGGGTGTTGAATTTTGTTGAATGCTTTTTCAGCATCTAATTAGATGACCATATGGTTTATTTCTTTCAGTTTATTTATATAATGGAATACATTGATAGATTTTCATATGTTGAACCATCCCTGCATCTCTGGGATGAACTGACTTGATCATAGTAGATGATTTTTTATGTGTTCTTGGATTCAGTTTGCCAATATTTTATTGAATATTTTTCATCTATGTTTATGAGTAAAATTGGTCTATAATTCTCTTTTTTGGTTGAGTTTTTGTGTGGTTTCAGTATCAGGGTAACTATAGCCTTATAAAATGTGTTTGGAAATATTCCTTCTGTTTCTGTTATGTAGAAAATTTTGAGGAGTATAGGTATTAGCTCTTCTTGGAAGTTCTTCTAAAATTGACCATATATTCAATAATAAAGCAAACCTCTGCAGATACAAAAAAAAAATTGGACTAACCATCTGAATCTTATCGGATTACCAGGGTTTAAAGTTAGAGTTTAACAACAGCACTAATTGCAGAAAGCCTAAAAATCTCTTAAAATTTAACAATGAATTCTTGAACCACCCCTGGTTTGAGGAAGAAATAAAGAAAAAAATTAAAGACTTCCTAGAATTCAATGAAAATGAAGGCACAACATACCAAACCTATGGGACGCTATGAAAGCAGTGCTAAGAAGAAAGTTCATAGCACTAAGTGCCTACATAAAGAAAGTGGAGAAAGCTCACAGTAGTGACTTAACAGAACACTGAAAGCTCTATAACAAAAAGAAGCAGATGCACCCAGGAGGAGTATACCACAGGAAATAATGAAATTGAGGGATGAAATTAATAAAATAGAAACAAAAGAAAAATATAAAGAATCATTGAGACAAAGAGCTGGTTCTTTGAGAAAATTAAGATAGACAACCCTTATCCAAACTAATCAAAAGGCAGTGAGAGAACACCCAAATTAACAAAATCAAAAATGAAAAGGGCATATAACAACAGACACTAAGGAAAGCCGGAGAATCATTAGGTCATACTATAAAAACCTGTACTTCACAAAATTGGAAAACATAAAAGAAGTGGACAATTTTCTGGATAGATACCATATACCAAAATTAAATCAAGATCAGGTGAACAATTTAAATAGACCTATAAACTGTAAGGAAATAGAAGCTGTCATCAAAAGCTCCCCAACCAAAAAGGCCCAGGACCAGATGATTTTAGTGCAGAATTCTGCCAATCAACTTTTTATTAATAATAAGGGCAATATATTCACAGTGTACATTATTATTCCACAGTATTTTCTCCTTTTGTATAATTAAAAAGGAATTTTTAACCTAAACATAGTAGAACTATATATAACCAAAACCATTATAACATAAGAATTATGGTTACAACATTCAGTCCATTTGTGTTTGGCAAAATTATAGAAAATATTATCTTATCTTGGTGAGTCTAAAGTTCTACACCTAATTTACCTTTTTATCATAACTAAGAAGAGCTATAATTATAACTATCTAGTCTTCAACTCCATCAAAGACCCTGGAAGGATAAAATATTATCTGAATAAACAAGAAATGCATAGCAAGTGATTTTCAAAAATTGAGAGACAGTCGCCCAAGTTTTTTCTGTGATGTGGGGCATCTGTCCTTGGCCTATAGGACTAGAATATCTGACAGACTTTTTTTGAGGAGCAGGGAATTTTGAAGGACTGCTCTACCTTGTCTTGGCAAAATTTGGCAGTCACCTTTTTTTGTGTCCTGCTTGTGTAGTTTGGACAGTAATTGTCAGCAACTGAGGCAAGGGCAGTTTCTTTGCCCAAATGGCTACTTTTCGCCATAAAGAAAACAAAATCCATATGGAGTTTCTTCAATGCCCATCATCTTCTCTGAAGTAGATTAGTGCTGCCAAGAGCAGATGTGTCTCACTGTCATGAAAAACCTTAGATTATCAAACATATTAAACGTTATATTCTGTAGGTCTTTGAAGTGTTTCAAGTCCACTTATATATCTACATATATCTGTGTATGATCTTGGAAACATATGCAATATGACTATAAGTTTGACTAATATAGATAACTATTAATATGTATTTCTTAATTATACATTACATTTTCAAATGAGTTACATAAACACAATATCCCAAACAAAAATAGAAATATTCAACTATGTTCATAGCAGCATTATTTGTAATAGCCAGAACCTGGAAACAACCTAGATGTCCTTCAATGGAAGAATGGATGAAGAAAGTGTGGAATATATACACATTAGAGTACTACTCTGCCATAAAAAACAATGACTTCTCGAATTTTGCATGTAAATGGATGGAAATAGAAAACACTATCCTGAGTGAGGTAACCCAGACCCAAAAAGAGGATCATGGGATGTACTCACTCATAATTGGTTTCTAGCCATAAATACAGGTCACTGAGTCTATAATTTGTGATCCTAAAGAAGCTAAATAAGAAGGTGAACCCAAAGAAAAACATATAGTTATTATCTCTGCTATGGGAAATAGACAAGATTGCTGGGCAAAAAATTGGGATCTTGGGGGTGGGGTGGGATGGGGGTAAGGGGAGACGGGGAGAGAAAAGTGAGAAGGGGAGGATGGGGAACTTGGGGAAACGGGATGATTGGGGATAAAACAAGGTTGGCTAGAGGAGCAGGGAATCACATAACTTAATTAAGGGAACCACCTTAGGGTTGGTAAGAGACATGAACCTAGAGTGGCGCCCAGGTGCCCAGGGCAATGTCCCCAGTTAGTTCCTTGGGCAGCTGAGGATAGGGAACCTGAAATGACCCTATCCTATAGCCATACTGATGAATATCTTGCATATCACCATAGAACCTTCATCTAGCGATGGATGGAGATAGAGACAGAGACCCACACTGGAGCATCGGACTAAGCTCCCAAAGTCCCAGTGAGGAGCAGAAGGAGGGAGAACATGAGCATGGAAGTCAGGACCACGAGAGGTGCACCCATCCACCGAGACGGTGGGGCTGATCTATTGGGAGCTAACCACGGCCAGCTGGACTGTGACTGAAAAAGCATGGGATAAAACCGGACTCTCTGAACATGGCGGACAATGAGGGCTGATGAGAAGCCAAGGACAATGGCATGGGGTTTTGTTCCTACTTCATGTTCTGGCTTTGTGGGAGCCTAGCCAGTTTGGATGTTCACCTTCCTAGACCTGGATGGAGGGGAGAAGACCCTGGACTTTCCACAGGGCAGGGAACCCTGACTGCTCTTTGGACTAGAGAGGCAGGGGGAGAGGAGTGGGGGGAGGGGGAGAGGGGCGGGAGGAGGGGGAGGGAAATGGGAGGCTGGGAGGAAGCAGAAATTCTTTTTTCAATAAAATAAAATAAAAGAATATTCATATGGTAAAACAAAGTCTATTTTAAATTCGTATCAATATACCTAAATCCATATCAATGTAAAATATTTTCAGATTAATATTTTGGGGCTTTTGGGGATTAAAGTAGATACAATAATCTATCCTTTTTCATTATCATTCCTATTCTTTTCAAAACAAGATCCTATTCCTTTTCTTTTCAGAACAAGATCCATGAATCTAATTTTCTTTGTTCAGCTTTTTCTCTGACCATTTACAATAAAAACTTTTAACCAACCTCTCTTAAATGATAGCAAACATCTGTAACCAATATTTTGGGAATGTGGCATTGTTTTCTCTAGATTACTTCCTATCGTCTGGGGCACTGGCATCTTTGGGCACACATTGAGAAAATCAGGATAATTGTTAAGTCTTGGCTGGTGTGTTCTGTGAGGCAGTCATCCCTGTCAGCAGCTTTGAAGCTCTTCTGAGGAAACTGTAACAAAGGTATTTTCAAATGCTGGGTCACCTGGACCATCTATTTTCATTGGTATCTGGTCCCTTGCTCTGAAAATACATTAAAAGTATTTTCAAAAGTAAAAGTAACATGGATTTCTATATGAATACAGGTATAGACTGTGCATTGTACATAAGTCAGTCAAAGATGATCTATTTTATATTTGAGCAGGTAAAATATACGTCACGTGTCTTATAGTTCTTCTGGGTTTATTTGTTTATGATTGTAGTCATAATTATCAGGGGGGGTCTTCCTTGATAAAACCTGATTTTCCTTAACCTGAAATGAATCCATAGCTTCTCACATCCTGTGGAATAAAAGCAAAACCTCTCCCCCAAAGTATCATATCATTAGACTTAAATTTTGAAATCAGGATAATTTAAAAATATATATGATGGCTGAATCTAACAGTTTTTATAATCCAGTGTTTCTTAGCAGCAAAAATTCAAAGACAACACAATAAAATACAGGATCCTGACTCTTTGTGTATTTTCCATCTTTACATGGCTTGTTACATTTATTATTACTCTATTACCTTTTTAAGGACTTTCTTTACTCTTTTCCTTCCTATCCCAGGCCTATGCAATTTTTAAACACATTGTAACCTGTTTAGAGTTTTTCCCATCTGAATCTGATTTTACTACATATCTGTAACTTACTCTGTCTGCATGAGGCAAAACCCTAAACTTGCAATGCAGCATGCTGGTGGAGCTTGTGCTGGTAGCGAAGGCTAAGAGAAGGCACTCTGTACTGACATTATATAAGAGGTTGTGGGAACCCGCCATGTGTCTTAGTTTATGGTGTACTGGCAGCTGCCATGAGATCAAACCTTGTGACCAGCAAGAGAGACACAAGACTAGGAAGCCAAGTTTGATTCAGTTTTTGTGTTCAGAACCTTCTAAAGCCTTCTCAGTTTCTATGTGGATCTACATCAGACAGTGGTCACCATTTGAAGGTGGAAGTTTCTGTTCCCCCAGCAGCTCCTGAATAAATACACTGAGGCTTATATTAATTACAAATGCTCAGCCAATAGCTCAGGCTTATTACTAGCTAACTTTTACAGTTATGCTAACCCATATTTTACATCTCTGCTTTGCCATGTGGAGGAATCATTTGCTGCTCTCTCTCTGTGTCTGGCTTGCAACTCCTCTGACTCTGTGCTCTTCATTCCAGCATCATTAGTTCGGTTGTCCTGTCAATACTTCCTCCTGGCTACCAGCCAATCAGCTTTTTATTAACAATGAAAGCAACACATTTCAAGGTGTACAGGTTTATTTCACAGTGAAAATCCTCCAGGGAGGAATCAAGATGCATGAGCTGAGGGAAAGAGGGGAAACAACGGAGGGGTCAGGATAACTGAGGCATGAGGATGGGGCTTGGGAGCAGAAGGCCAGTTGAATACATCAGATTCTTGCATACATGTGAGATCCCGGGGCTCTTGACATGAGTCAAGATCTCTTGTGATATCCAGTACCTCTGATGCTTTATGGTTCCCAAGGGCTCAAGAGAGCCACCTCTGTGTTTCCCCATTCCCCTTCTTTGTCCACCTTGCTCACACAGGCCTGGGTTCCAGTTGAGTTCCAGCCTGGCTCTCAACACAAGCCCTTGCATAATTGTTGAGCCCAGGGCCACAGGTGACACAGGTGATACAGTGCTCCTCCAGTGGGGAACATAGCAGTCAGGCAGACAGGCAGGTGGGGAGGTGACTAATGAAGCCAAGACACTCCACAGGTTGACAGGCATAGGCAGCATCAGGGGCAGCCTGCCCCAGAGGCCCTGACACAGCTCATTACCAGTGTGGGCAGCTTCACCAGCTGCAAGGGGGTAATTGGGCCCAAGAGACACTGGGCTTTAGCTAAAAAGCCATAGCAGTTCTTCCCTATACTTGAGGAGCCCATGTCATAAGAATACATCTGAAGCTCATCCAGCCACTGTGGCCTGCCTGGGAGTGACCAGCCAGGAAGGGGCTCCTCTGTGTTCCCAAAGTCTGTCCAAGTGAGGCTTCCAGAGCCCCAGGTAGGATGAGTGCTTCTCAAGCCTAGATGGACACAAGCTTTCATTTTAGAGTGTGTTGTATAATGTGCATCATAGAGGATCTATGTGTGCAGTGAGACAGAGACCTCACCTGCATGTCCACACTGAAACTGGGGCAGGATTCACTTGCGCAATCACAACACCCAGCATGAGGGCTCACAGTACTGCATCAAAGGGTGTGGCGTCTGTAAGTACTATGCTGAGTGGTCATCTTTGGACACTGCAGTGAGTGTGTATTGATGAACACCGTGTGTGTACGCATCAATGAGCACTGTGCCGAGTATGTACGCATGGGCAGTGTGCTTAATCTGATATGTCCATGTTCAGGATTTCTGTGCTAAGTGTATGTTGTTGAGTCCTGTGTTGAGGAAGCACTGATAGATGTTGGTTGGCTAGGAATCGATGGGTGCTGTGTTGAGTATGGATTTGTGAGAATTGTGCTGAGGTCCATGCTGAAGGCATAGTTTGGGGTACTGTGCTATGCCCTCCCATCTAGCAGCACACAGTCTTAGTCAGCAACCTCACTGCACTGAGCACATCAGAGCACATCTGCTCCCCACCGTGGTGAGTTCCTGTGCACTGGTTCTATCAGGTAGGATGATAGCCTCTGAGCTCACAACAACAAGCTGACATGGGGCAGGAACCTCTTCCTTTCTTCTCTTGGTTTCTTGCATGAACATGAGTTTCAATTATACCATGCAGAGGCATTCAGTCTGAAGGAAATGGTACACCTGGCTTGTGATGAGAGAAACTCTGACTCCTCATCAATACCCATGGGTCCCTCTAGTCTTCACAAAAGCCATGAAATACAGCACGAAAATGCAGTCATCCTCAGAGTATCCCACACATGGGCTCGTCTGTGTCCTGGTCCACTCCTCTCCTCAAGACCATTAAGGACGATAGCCTGGGTCTTAACACAAGTGGTATATATTCTCTCACAATTCAAAATAACCAGTTCAAATATCAGTGGAGATTAGGACAGGAATGGATATTTAAACCAAGAGGTAGATACTGCACAGTGTGGGTACAGCTGTGAACAGGTACCTGAGCCACCCCAAAGTCTAGCAGCCATCAGTCTTCAAGAAGATGAACCAAGGGTCTACAGACTTCTGTAAGTCTATACTTATTCTGAAATAGAAAGTTTGTTTGCAAATGCACACAACCATGACCCACGTTCTAGTAAATTGAGGATGTAGCTCTGAAGGGGCTCAATTTGCAGACCAAGGTCTTCTCCATCCCATGGACCCATTGTTAGTTATCCCACCCATAGTGATGGGGAGCCACATCCTAACAGTGAGCACAGTCTGTGGGTATGTGCAGTCCTGGATGGGGACATGAGACACAGTCCATAAACAGTATAAACAATCCCCGTCTGTAGGAGAGTGTTGATGCCCTCCACTGAGTTACCTTATGTCTAAATCAAAGCCCTCTGTGACCACTTAGCTGGTAAGAAACACAGACACACCCTGGACCATGTCCAAGACTAGATGTTCATATCTAGTGACCACTGAACTGAACTTAAAGGAGTTTGCATGATGTCCTTGGAGATGTTGAAACACATGCTAGTATTTTACAGCACGGATGACTGCCTTAATGGCATCAAAAATGTCCCTAAATTCAAACCTGTCTCTGGGAACTTGATTTCTAGAAAGTTCCTTGAAGGTAGCTGCCAGCTGATGAATAGTGAAAGGAGCTATCACTTCCCAACCCTCCCACTGTGGTGGGTGGATCCTTGAGAGCTTGTGCAACCTCTACAGAGCCTTCTTTGGTGTCTGTTTATTTTGTGGACAGCTAGACTTCATGCTGAAACACACTACTCAGCCTGCAGTAAGTTTACCATGGGTGTTCATTTGGCCGCCTCCACGTCTGTGCGCCACTGGAATGCATGTCCACTCCAGCCACTCTTGGGCTGTGTCATTCCCCTAGTCTCAGAGCACTGATCTCTGTCTACCCTGATGTCCCTGTTCACCTCCAGCAGTGCTTCTAGATGCCCCCCAGTCTATCCCCTGCTCCCTTGTGCCCTCCTCCAGAGCCCCAAAGTAAATCACTTCACAAATGGCATGCTCCCTCTGCTAGTTGCTTTGATCCCCACATGCCAATCTATTCTCCCAAATGCTGTTTAATATCAGGGTATATGGGTCACCACACACCTGGATTCTCTCTAGTTTCCACCATCAGAACCAGGACAAGTCCTGTGAGCTGCCCTGATTCTCACCCACCCACCTGCTAATAGGAATAGCTAAGACCTGGAGATGGCACCAGCACTCGGCACATAGGTCCTCTGGTGCACCCCATCCCACTGTGCCCACAAATCCATCCTTAGATGTTCTCTCTTCACCCAACGCTCCTGGACACATCCAGCTATAGGACCTCCCTCCTTGAATCTGAACGGGCGCTACCCCCCCATATCCTTCACAAGCTCCCTATTCTGTGTCCTCCAGGATTACACTCATGGACTTGGAGGGGATCATTCACCTGTTGTGAGACAAACCTTCTGAGCTGTGCCTTCAGAGACTGCCCTAGGCCTCCAATGGGTGCATCTTCCGCATGGTCAGTGAAGCTGGCTTCCCAGTTATCACTTTGATCTGAGGCCAAGGAAGGCAGTGATGCTATCTATAACATGTGGAATGTGTGTCAAGGAATGTGAGCAAATCTGTATTCGTGTGTGTGTGTGTGTGTGTGTTTATGCTAATGTGGGCTTAGTAAAGCAATCACACAGGCAAGCCAAATCTGAATATCTTACTCAATCTCGGGATCCCCTAAGGCCCATGACATTACACTCATGCATTCTGGGAGGAAGGCCACAGCCTCATCAATACTCACTCGCACTTCCAGGGTAGAAACATGAACTAATGCTCTTTTAACCACTCAAGGATTAGATCCAGGGTAGAGGGAATGGACTCATTAAAATGATAAGAGACAGACCCCTCTACATATAGCACTCTAGACTGGGGCCACTATCACAATATAGATATCTTACATCCTGACACTTGTACTCCATGCCCCTTCTTCATAATGCATCCAAACTGAAGTACACAGGTCTTTCCAGTTTAAGACTGGGCAGGAAAATTAATTTCTTTCCCTGCTGCTTACAGCAGGAACCAGGACTGCTCTCTGTCTTCCACCTGAGGCTACTGGCTGCTCCCTGTTCTCCCCTCAGCTGACACTTGGCTCTTGCTATTGGCCTGTGGATCTTTTGCAGGTGCAGAAGGATGAGGGGGGAGAACATCACCAAGGTCAGTACGTTCATCCTGCTGGGCTTCCCCACAGCCCCCAGGCTGCAGTACCTGCTCTTCCTCCTCTTCCTGCTCGCCTACCTCTTTGTGCTGTTGGAGAACCTGGCCATCATCCTCACTGTCTGGAGCAGCACCTCTCTCCACAGACCCATGTATTACTTCCTGGGTTCCTTGTCTTTCCTAGAGATCTGGTATGTGTCAGACATCATCCCCAAGATGCTGGATGGCTTCCTCCTGCAGAGGAAACGCATCTCTTTTGCTGGTTGCATGACTCAGCTCTACTTCTTCATCTCCCTGGTGTGCACAGAGTGTGTACTCCTGGCTTCCATGGCCTACGACCGCTATGTGGCCATCTGCCATCCCCTGCGCTACCAAGTCATCATGACCACAGGGCTGTGTGTCCAGCTCGTGGCCTTCTCTTTTGCAAGTGCTTTCACAGTCTCTGTGATCAAGGTCTACTTTATCTCCAGCGCCACCTTTTGTGGCTCCAACGTCTTGAACCACTTCTTCTGTGACATTTCTCCCATCCTCAAACTGGCCTGCACAGACTTCTCTACAGCAGAGCTGGTCGACTTCGTTCTGGCCATCATCATTCTGGTATTCCCTCTCATAGCCACCATCCTCTCCTATGGACACATCACCCTGGCTGTGCTGCATATCCCTTCGGCCACAGGACGGTGGAGGGCCTTCTCCACCTGTGCCTCCCACCTCACCGTGGTCACCTTCTTCTATGTGGCCATGCTTTTTATATATGTGAGGCCCCAGGCCATCGATACCCGGAGCTCCAATAAGCTCATCTCTGCTGTGTACACTGTCCTCACACCCATATTAAACCCATTGATTTATTGCCTAAGGAACAAGGAGTTTAAGAATGCCCTGAGAAGGATGCTTGGATTGGGTTACACTCTATAGTAGAACATTACATGCTCCAGAATCTAATTTGTGGTGGAAAAAAATTCTTGTATAGCATCTAATGTTCTTTCAAATTTTTTTATGAAATTTAGTACAAATATAGGGCTAGCTACAGTATTGAGCCTTCATCCAAATATGTTTTCTCAGTGTAGGCTTGAGTAACTTGCTACTACGTAGATCAGGTGGTAGAGTCCACCCCTAGTGAGCCCCTATGCCTTAGAAGAACTACTATGGTGGTTTGTAGGACCAGATGCAGCATAAAAACCTGCCTTGACATTGATTGACACACGTAAGCCTCATTTTAATGGTGGCAAGGTGACACTGAGAAAAAGGAGCGAAGTTTGTCCTCTTGGGGTTGTTCCGATGACAGTCTCACCGTGCCTGGGAAGTTCTGTTCCCCCTACAGGTCGGTATTGCAGTTCCTCCACAACTGTAAGTGTGTGTGGACATTTGCTGATTTGTCCCTAAGGAGTATGACAAATGAATGCAGGAAGCTTCATGGCTGGCCTGCCTTGCGTCCTGAAAGGTTTCCCTTTGCTATTAACTTACCCGGGGACTGAGGGTCCAGTTCACCTGACAGCCTCCTTCTGAGTCTTTAGCAGAAGAATATATGACTGAGGACTGTCCAGCAGAATATGTCACACTACACTTGCTCAATTGATGGCTTCTCCATCACCAGGCAGGGTCCTGTTGACTGCTGTGCCTTAGACAAAGACTCCTTAGATACATTCCACTCATGATTTCTTTATGCGTGAGAAATTTTACACAACCTCCGGAACATAGGTACAAAATAGGTACACAAACCAAGTATTTAGTGATATAAATCATAAATAAATTTATTTTTTTAATCTTGGTATAAAAGAATCCCCCCATTTATTAAAGAAAGGAACAGACTTGTATATTTAATCACAAAGATGAACATATTTATTTTTACACAAGGAATGAAATCTTGATTGAATATTTAGTACTGAAGGACATAAAGATTCTTCAACTGATTTTTCAGTTGATTGATATCTTTATTTATAATTTTCAATTTCTGAGAATGCAACTTCACATAAATAAGTAGGACAAAATGGCAGAAGTCACACTTAGCACCTTTCCATAAACTCTTGGAAATTCTTCGTCTCGAAACAAAATCAACTCAACACTTTCTCATGAAACTCAAATCAGTGACTCAAACAGCAATTTTATAAATAAAATGTTCTAACTCAATACAATAGAAAGATAACACTAATTTGATTCTTACAAGCTGAGGAATAACAGTAGGGGTACATTAAAAGTCTTTGTGTACCATAATTAAAACATTGCATGTCTAAGAGGGCAGGAAAAGTGTGCTCTTGCAGGAAAAACACTGCAGTTCATAACATATGGGGGTCTGGAACCTGAGCCTGGTGTTTCTTTGGTGTTGTGTGGCATGAGGACATACACAGCACATGGTATTCGTGTTGTGTTCAGAAGGAAGGATGCAGGGATGTCACGTATTTCAACCCAGGCCAGAGCTGTCAGCCACTCTGAGTTCACTGTCCCTTTAATTTGTGCTTAGTTCTTTGTCATACATGTTCAGTAACTTTAGTCTTTCATGATCTCCATGCTTGGTCGTAGACATTTGTCTCATAGAGAACTTAGGAGAGAATGAAGAATTCCATAAGATAGCAGTCTAGCTTCTGCAACAGACACCCAGGCTGGAGTTGGAGAGTTCAGTAGACAGATGCTCAGGCATGTGGGGAGACAGCAAAGAAAGGCCACAGGCTCCAGAGGTTAAAGGGCAAGGACAGCCTGCTCCACAGGCCCTGATGCAGCTCATTACCAGTGTGGGCAGCTTCATCAGCTGCAGGGGGTAATTGGGCCCAGGAGACACTGGGCTCCAGCTAAAAAGCCATAGCAGTTCTTCCCTATACTTGAGGAGCCCATGCCCTAAGAATCCGTCTGAAGCTCATCCAGCCACTGCGGACAGCCTGGGAGTCACCAGCCAGGAAGAGGCTCCTCCGTGTTCCCAAAGTCTGTCCAAGTGAGGCTTCCAGAGCCCCAGGTAGGATGAGCCTTGATGGACCCGTGCTGTGATTTTAGAGTGTGTTGTATAATGTGCGTCATAGAGGATCTATGTGTGCAGTGAGACAGAGACCTCACCTGCATGTCCACACTGAGGCTGGGGCAGGATTCACCTCCACAGTCACAGCACCCAGCATGAAGGCTCACAGTACTGCATCAAAGGGTGTGGCGTCTGTAAGTGCTATGCTGAGTAGTCATCTTTGGACACTGCAGTGAATGTGTATTGATGGACACCATGTGAGTTCGCACCTATGAGCACTATGACGAGTGTGTATAGATTAGTAGTGCGCTTAGTCTGATGTGTCCCTGTCGAGGATTTCTGTACTGTTTGTTGATGAGTCCTGTGTTGAGCAAGCATTAATAGAGGTTGGCTAAGAATCAATCAATGTTGTGTTGAGTATGGATCTGTGAGAATTGTGCTGAGTGCATATTTGGAGGTCCATGCTGAAGGCATAGTCTGGAGTGCTGTGCTATGCCCTCCCATCTAGCAGCACACAGGCCTAATCAGCGTCCTCACTGCACTGAGCACATCAGAGCACATCTGCTTCCCACCATGGCTAGGTCCTGTGCGCTGGTTCAGTTAGGAGGGTAGCCTCTGAGCTCACAACGACAGGTTAACACGGGGCAGGACCCTCTCACAGACTCCCATGGCACCTCCAGTCTGCAGAAATCTTCCTGTCCTCTCTTGGTTTCTTGCATGGACCCGAGTTTGAACTCCGTCCATGCAAGGGCATTCAGCCTGAGGCACTTGGCAGACTTGGCTTGGGATGAGAGAATCCCTGGCTCCTCATCAGAACCCTGGTAGTCCCTAAATCTCCACAAGAACTATTAAACCCAACATGAAAATGCATTCTCAGATAGTGGGGACCTCAGATCAGTGGGGACAAGGGAGCCAACAGGTGACAGTCACACTAAGTGGGTGCAGCTGTGATCAAGTGCCTGCATCCACCCCTCTCATCCTGATAGCATGTTCTGTTATACAGACCATCAGCCTTGAGGGAGCTGAGTGGGAGGTCCACAGTCTGCCAGTCTAAAGGGATTCCAAAATAGGAAGTCTGTTTGAAAGAACACATAGCCATGGCCAAGGTACAGGTGAAAAGGGCTGTGCTGCTCTAAGGGGCTCAATCTGCAGATCAATATTTTGTCTAGCCCATTATCCATCATTAATCAGCTCATTCACAGTGAACCGTGGCCATATCCCAATGATAAGCACAATCTGCGGGGCTTGTCCTGGAGACATAGCAATCCCTGGCAAACCCAGTGAAATCTCAGGCAAAACCCACTATGCCAATGGCTCCCCTAGGAGCTTCAAAGCCATCTGTGGCCACTCAGCAAGGAAAAGACACAGCCTTGCTCTGGATGGTATCCAGCACCAGATGTTGAGATTGCAATGACTAAGCCATTACTGAGTTAGCTTCAAGTGCTTTGTGCTGGATGACATTGCAAATGCTGCTCAAAGCAATTCTCCGCATTGAACCACACACTAGCATTGTGATGCCATGAAAGGGCTATGTTACCTTGAGATAACCCATAGCTGTGGTAAGTTTGGGTTCTGACAAGACACCTATATTTGGTGCCAGGAATCCCCATCCCAAGTGCAAACCTTCCCTATGCCATGGCTTCCCAGAACCTTTCTGTGGATTCTAGGCTTGCTGATCTGACCTTACAGACTGCACCCAACAGGCTAGCCAACAAGCACTCACAGCACATCTCCCCGAGCAGAGATGCTCCTAGACCTGGGGCAGCCACAGTGCTCTCTCTCTGCTCCCCATCATTGCAATGTCCTGGGTATGCTAAACAACCTGGCTCACCTGACTCTTCACTTCCTCTCTCTTTGCTGCCAGGATTCATGGGACTGCCATAGGACCAGAGCCTGTGGCTTAAAACAGCAGGCGTTTATTTTTTTTTTTCAAAGTTTTAGGGACGCAGACGCTCAAAAATCAAAGTGTGGCAAGATTGTTCTCCCATCTGGCCTGTGGGCAGAACACTCCCTGCCTCTTCCTGTGTCCAGTGGCTTGAGGGATCCTCAGGTCTATGGCAGCATGGCTTCAACATCTGCCTGGGTTTTCATATGGCCATCCCTTCCTAGATGTCTATTCTTTGCTGTCTTTCAGAAAGTCATTGTCGTTGGATTTATGGACCACCAAAAAGGAGGTCAGAAATTAGTGAAATCTGAGTCTGCCTTGTGGCCATTGTGTGCATACCATGATAGCCAAACGGAAGTAGAGGACTCCTTTTATACTGAAGGTCCAAACCTCTTTCCTGGGGCTCCAATGTCACAACCTTCCCAGGAGATACTGCCCCTTCCCAGCAAACATGTAACCACTGATGTCAGCTGGACACCTAGGAATTTATTTGCATGATGTTTTCTTTTGCAAACCAGAATTCTAGAGCTAGAATTCCAAATTCTAGGGCTAGAATTCCAGGGCCATGGGGAGCACCCTGAAAACTGCTTCCCCAGACTAACTTGACCCATAGCCTGTAAGCCTGTAACTGGCCGACCATCAGCACTGGCATAGTTTCAGCAGCCTGAGCAAGCAACTGTCCACCGCTCTAGTCTGCCTTCAGATTTGGTGTCCACCTCATCTTAAGCGCTGCAGCATAGCTGGCAGATACACAAGCCTTACTGTGAGATGCCAGAGGTCATTCATGGACAGCTAAACAGGAGAGGCAGTAGCTGAGCAAATGCAGCTATCAATGGGTAGTGGAGGAGAAAGCAGGGGAGCAGACACAGTCACTAGCCCAGAGGCCTGCAGACACAACGGGATAGGACAGCTCCCAACCTGCAGCTAAGGGAATGCAAGTGCTGTCGAGTTGTACAATCAGCCCCACAAGACAGTCTTCTATCCTAGAGCTGGCACATGTCTCAGTGTTTGTAGAAAATAGGTCTGCGCCTATTTGGTGACACTCTGCTACCTTCAAGAACTATCTGAGGATGTGGGGCCTCTCCTAGGCCCAGACCTAGCCTCCTGAATGAACAGTGGGCTTGGCTCTGGCTCCTCTGTGGATGTGAGCTGGTGGGTGTTGCCTCCTTTATAACTCCATGCCCAGGATCCCTAGTTGGAGGGGCTAAGGCTCCTGACATCCCTTTTGCCCACCACTTCTCCAGGATCCTGAGCAGCCTCTGGAACCTCCCCCCGCCACACACACACACATTCCCTATTTAGTTCAGGGGCAGCTTGGTTGCCTGATACCCAGATCTTGTCCCAAATCTTTGTCTGAGCTGCAGGAATCTTGGAGGCTTACACCATGTGCATTCATGTGGCCACCTCTGTGTCTGTTCCCTGTCCACCTTGAGTAAGCCTGCTCTGGAACTCTTGCCTGACTCTAGTGCTTCTGAGACCTGGGCCTAGTCCCTGTTCCCATGAGTGGACTAGCTTCCGTAAGTTATAATACTCAGCCCTAGTCTTCTTTGATTTCCTTCACTGTTGGAACTGCAATAGGTCAGCATTTGCCTCAGGGATCCCCGGCAGCACCTCAGCTATCTGTGGCCACAGCTCCATCCTGCCGTGTCCTCACTTCATGCAATGTTTCTGACCACACCATGAGGCCTTCCTGCCTCAGTATGTGTGGACTGCAGTACCTCGTCTTCCTCTGCAACTTTCTAACTGGTGTTCTCAGAACTGCAGCGGTGGCCCCAGAGCGCATTGTTCTTTATCTGCTGAGACAAACTCTTCCCCCAAAGGGCTTCCAGGAACTTTCCTAGACCTCCTCTGGCCGTGGGTTTTCTATTTTCAAATTAAGTTGACTTCCCAACACTGTATTCAAATTAAGACAGCTTCCTACACCCTACTTTTGTATATAGTCAGGAAAGGTGGCGATGCGGTTATTACATGTGGAGTGTCAGGGTGTGTGAGCAGATGTGAGTTCCTTCTGGTCTGTGCTGGTTGGGTGGGGGGAGCTGGCAACACTTTGGAGACCTCACTGAGTCACAGCAGCAGCCTAGACCATTACACTCACATCTCCAGGATGGCAGGAACACAGTCCTTTCTGTCCTCTTGCGTCAAGACTAAGGAGCAAAGCCTTGGCTATATTCACCCCTACAAGGTAGCGCGCACAGCCCTGGCTATCCCGGCTTTCTCCATGATAAATGTTTATGATAAAAGTAGGGCAGAGAAAACACCAGCTTTGGCACCTCTGATTCAAGGGGAATACATACATACATACATACATACATACATACATACATATTATCATGCTTGCCATGATTGAACAAGGGGTGGATTCTGATGATGGATGGAGAAGCCAATACAAGCCCTTCCTGAATACTGAACCCAAATCCAGCAGCACAGCAAAGAAACCCATTCTTTTTTAATTTTATTGATTTTGATTGAGCTCTGCATTTTTCTCTGCTCCCCTCCCTGCCTCTCTCCTCCCCTTCAACCCTCTCCCAAGGTCCCCATGCTCCCAAATTACTCAGGAGATCTTGTCTTTTTCTAATTCCCATGTATATTAGATCCATGTAAGTCTCTTAGGGTCCTCATTGTTATCTAGGTTCTCTGGGATTGTGGTTTGTAGGCTTTGCTTTATGTTTAAAAACCACCTATGAGTGAGTACATGTGATAATTATTTTTCTGGGCCTGGATTACCTCCCTCAATATGATGTTTTCTAGCTCCATCCATTTGCCTGCAAAATTCAAGATGCTGTTATTTTTTCTGCTGTGTAGTACTCCATTGTGGAAATGTACCACATTTTCCTTATCCATCCTTCAGTTGAGGTTGTTTCCAGGTTCTGGCTATGACAAACAAAGCTGCTATGAACATAGTTGAGCACATGTCCTTGTGGCACGATTGAGCATCCTTCGGATATATACCCAAATGTGGTATTACTGGGTCTTGAGGAAGGTTGTTTCCTAACTTTCTGAGAAATCGCCACACTGACATCCAAAGGGGCTGTACCAGCTTGCACTCCCACCAGCAATGCAAGAGCATTCCCTTTTCCCCACAATCTCTCAGAAACTCATTCTTAACTCCAGCTAGTCTCCTGATGGGCCATGTAGGCTTCCTACATCTTAAATATCTATCCTCAGTAGTTCCCCTCTTGCCCATCCCCTCTTCATTATGCACCCAAACACCAGTGCATTGGTCTTCCCAGTTTAAGACCTGGCAGGAAAATTAATTCCTTTCTCTGCTGCTCACAGGAACCAGGACCGCTGTTTTCCACCTGAAGCTACTGACTGCTCCCTGTTCGCCCCTCAGCTGACACTTGGATCTTGCTATTGGCCTGTGGATCTTTTGCAGGTGCAGAAGGATGAGGGGGGAGAACATCACCAAGGTCAGCACGTTCATCCTGCTGGGCTTCCCCACAGCCCCCAGGCTGCAGTACCTGCTCTTCCTCCTCTTCCTGCTCGCCTACCTCTTCGTGCTGTTGGAGAACCTGGCCATCATCCTCACTGTCTGGAGCAGCACCTCTCTCCACAGACCCATGTACTACTTCTTGGGTTCCTTGTCTTTCCTAGAGATCTGGTATGTGTCAGACATCATCCCCAAGATGCTGGACGGCTTCCTCCTGCAGAGGAAACGCATCTCTTTTGCTGGATGCATGACTCAGCTCTACTTCTTCAGCTCCCTGGTGTGCACGGAGTGTGTACTCCTGGCTTCCATGGCCTATGACCGCTATGTGGCCATCTGCCATCCCCTGCGCTACCAAGTCATCATGACCACAGGGCTGTGTGTCCAGCTCATGGCCTTCTCTTTTGCTAGTGGCTTCACCATCTCGATGATCAAGGTCTATTTTATCTCCAGTGCCACCTTCTGTGGCTCCAATGTCTTGAACCACTTTTTCTGTGACATCTCTCCCATCCTCAAGTTGGCCTGCACAGACTTTTCTACAGCAGAGCTGGTGGACTTCATTCTGGCCTTCATCATTCTGGTGTTCCCTCTCATAGCCACCATCCTCTCCTATGGGCACATCACCCTGGCTGTGCTGCATATCCCTTCGGCCACAGGACAGTGGAGGGCCTTCTCCACCTGCGCCTCCCACCTCACCGTGGTCACCTTCTTCTACATGGCCATGATCTTCATGTATGTGAGGCCCCAGGCCATTGATTCCCGGAGCTCCAACAAGCTCATCTCTGCTGTGTACACTGTCCTCACACCCATGATGAATCCTTTGATCTACTGTCTGAGGAACACTGAATTTAAGGATGCTCTGAGAAGGACCCTGGGCTTGGGTAATACTTCTCAGTAGACATTAAGTATTCTCAAGTAGAATTCAAATAAAATCTCATATCATATTCTATTTAATATTTTTAACGAAATTTAACAAACCTGTAAAACTACCTACAGTAATGAGCCTTTATCCAAACATATTTTCTGCGTGTGGACTCAGGAAACTATCTCCCAGGTAGATCAAGCATTAGAGTCCAACTCTAAGCACCCTCTCTGCCTCAAGATAACCACTATGCTGGCTGCTATTTCCAGAGAGTAATCTGGATTTTCGAGTTTCATTATTGTAATCACAAAGTACATACACTTTCATGTTCTGCTTTGGCTCAGCAGTGTGTGTTTGGGTATCTCCCTATCTTTGCATGTAGCAATGATTCATGCACGGTTGTTCAGTGAAATTCACGCATTGTTGCTCAGCGATATTCACATATGTATCAGCATGTAGTCTTGTATTTTGCTCTTGGTTGACAGTATCACGGGTACTGTCTAGGATGTGTAATGCTGCTATATACAACCCAGGTAGTATTTTATTGATAATCTACGCAGTTTAGTGAGCTATGTAGAGCTGTATCTAAGCTAGACATAGGTACAGAAAGGCTGTACGTTTCTATATCTGCTGAAACACAAGATATGTGTATGGTCAGGTTTAGAAGAAACTGGTTTCCAAACTTTATGTACCAGTTTTACTCCCATTACCAGTGTAGGAGAAGAATCCTAGAGGTTCTAAATCCTGGCCAACACACAGTGCTGTTCATCTGTTTCCATTCAGCCTTTCTTTTGGGCTCCAAAGGCTTGTCACTGTGATTTCTATCTGCGTTTCCCAAATGCAAACGGTGTTCTGCAGGTACTGACACTGAGCGTCTCACTGTTCATTAGCTATGGCCTCTCTGGTGAGCCGCCCACATCTTCTGCCCATTTTCACCCTGGTCTCTTTCCTTACAGGGCTTCTTACATCATCTGAATCCAAGCTCCTTGTCAGATCTGAGCCCTTGGAAGAAAAAACCTTCCAGTTCATTATATGCTCTGACCTCATGGGTCTTACAACGTGGAAAAGTTCTTCATTTTCATGTCTAATGTGTACAATTCCCTTATAGAGATTTTACATTTAAGAAATGTTTACTTCCCCTATGTTCGTGAAAATGTTCTCCTGTGACATTCTACCTTTGTTTTTTAAATGTTTAAATTTGTAATCCATCTGAAACTGAAACCATTTTCACAAGGACCTGAAATTAGTCTAGTACTCACCCATTGTTTGAAAGGTCACATCCTTCCCTAGGTAGTGTTACTTTTAATAAAACAAATCAGCGAGAACAAATGGATCCTTGTGCTTTGAACTCCAGCCTTTTTCTTTTATCTACCTGGTTTTGGGAGCCAGACCCACTCAAGACTTTCTCAGAGGCTCAGATGAAAGGGCAAAAGGCACATTATCTCTGTGTCCTTGTGCAGGTGTAGATATCACAAGGAGAGTCTGGGGCTCATGTCAGTGCCTTGGAGCCAAGGTTGTGGTTTCTGGGGACCAGAATTTTCTCCCTGGGCTGTGCTTATCAGTTCTAAAGCAACTGTGTCAAAAGGATCATGTGTTATCTTGCCAGCACAGTTTGATTTAGCCATATCTCCCCCTGAAAATAGTATATAAGCTACTGGATTTCTTAATAAACTTGCTTGGGCATAAGTCATCAGCTTATGCAAGACCCCAGCTTTTATTTTATATATCTTCTACCCCACACTCTCATCTCCTGGCACTTCTCCCTCAAGACCCGGTCCAGGTCAACCTGCCTTTCTGTCTCTTCGTGCACCAGTCCTACAGGGCTTTTCCAGGTGGTCTTTCCCGTGCTGTGAGATCCGCGAGCGTGTCCTCAATTCATGTGCTTCTAGTCTATGTCGCCCTGGCTTCTTTTGGGTCTTCCTGAAAGGAGTTACACATCTTAGAATCTGTTTGTCAGTGTCAACAAAAGAAACACTCGCAGGTTTTCATTCATGAAATTGTCCTGAATCTACAGATTAATTAGGAGATACTGTTATCGCAATTTTGAGATTTTAATAAGAAAATAATGAGCACTTGTCTTCTGTCACAATTTCAATTTCTTGACCCTACTTTGTAGCTTTGGTTAGCAGTTCTTCTTTCCAGTGCCTGGGTTTCTAAAAATTATGACACAAAAACCCATCTCTTAAGTGTAAATTGTAAAATTCTGTTACTTTTTTATACTGCGCACAGTGTAATTTCGAGCTTTCTTTTAGAGATAATGGTAGGTTTACATAAAGATGCAAAGACATATACTAGGTAGTCCCATGTGTCCCTTGCCTGGTATTTCCATCAGTGTCTTCTTGTGTGACTAAGGCACGGTTTGGTGACAGGACATCGACTATGGCACACCCTACGGCACTTGTTCAAATCCCATCACTTATGCAGATTCATCTGTCACAGAGCATGCACGTTTGTGATGACTAAACACATGTAGTTGGGCGGGCAGAGCATTCCCATCATCAGAAGACATCTGGCGCTGCTGACACACAGCCACATCCCTACACTGTAGCCTCTGGATGCCCCAAGTTGTCCTGCATCCTTTTATTTCAACACATAATATACTATAAATGGAACCACATCTCTTGACCTTCGAAGTGTGCCACCATGCCCGATCTTGGATTATTTCTAATGTGAATTTAAGGAAGCTACTTATATATCCTAGACACAAGTCTGTTGTCAGGTGTGTGGCTTGTAAATATTTTCTCTACCTGTAGTTTGTCCCTCATCCTCTTAAGGTTTCATGAAGCAGGCATTTCTGGGTTTGGTAAAGTCTAGTTAACCTGTTTCCTGTTTTGGATTATGCTTTTGATATCAAGTTAAAAATATTACTTCCCAAGAAAAACCAGCCTACAATTCACAATCCCAGAGAACCTAGACAACAACCCTAAGAGAGACATACATGGATCTAATCTACATGGGAAGTAGAAAAAGACAAGAAATCCTGAATAAATTGGGAGCATGGGGATCATGGGAGAGGGTTGAAGGGGGGAAGGTAGAGGAAGGGAGGGAAGCAGAGAAAATATATAGCTCAATAAAAACAATTTTAAAAAAATTACTTCCCTAGTCCTAGGCCTAAAATGTTTCTCCTATTTTTTCCTAAAAGCTTTGTGATTTTACATATTACATTCAAACACACGATCCATCTAGATACGTGATTTTAGGACTTTTTTTTTTCCAAGTGTTAAGGTTATTGACAGTTCATTTGCTTCCCCCATGGCTAGCCAATTGCCCTCCCATTATGCCACGGAACTATGTATGCACCACTGTAGAAACAGCTGAGATTTATGCGGGCTCAGTTGTGGCAGCTCTCTCTGCTTCACTGGCTATTGTTCTATGCACACCGTAGCCTCCAGAACCACTGCACACTCTTGATAGTAAAGCTCAACAACGGGAGAGTAGTTCCTCTGACATTATTCTTCTTTTTAAACCCATCGTGGGCAATCTAGCATCTTTACATTTCTGTGATTTTATAAAGTTTGTCTCTACCTATTAAAACATCCTTGTGAAGGTGTTAGTGGGAACTCCATTAAACCTATAGATCGGCTTGGGAAAAAAATCACCCTGGTGTATTTTTTCTGATCTGTGATATGTAAGCCTCTCTATTTTTTTGAGGGCTTTTTTGATTTCTTATGTTATTTTATATGTTGTAGCCTACAGATGTGTTAGACTTAAACTCAAGTATTACAGTTTACTTAGACCAAGCATAAATTGAATTCTATCTGCTACTCAGCTCTGACTTATATGCTGTTAGTATACAGAATACGGTAATTCTGTGTGACTTTTTGTATTGCACAACCTGGTTGAACTTACTCATCATTCAAGGAGCTTTTCTAGTATCTCCTTTGGGTTTTCTGAGTAAAAATAATTATCATCTACAGATATTTTTCTTTCTTTCTTTCCCACATGCATTCTGTTTATATCTTTTGTACTTATGACATGACTTAGGTGTTTCATTGCTTTGTAAGTGTGGGGATTGCTTTTTATTCAGAAGGCAAATCTCATTCTTTCTCTATTTGATGTTAGCATTAGGGTTTTGTGGGCAGGCTTTCTGAAGATGGGGCAGTTATCCTAAAGCCTTTATTGGAGCAGATGTACTCTTTTATTATAAATGAGGATTTAGTGTGTCCAATGCTTTTCCTGCATCAGGCACTCTGATCACATATATTTCCTATTTTGTTTATATTAGTAAGTTTTCAAACATCAGCTGGCTTTGTGTCCTTAGACTAGATCACATTTGCTTCTCATTTTATATGTCATTGGATTCAGTTTGCTAATGTTTTCTTGAGGGTCTTCCTGTATACGTTCATAAGAGATATTGATCTATGGAGTTCTTAAATTTTTGTACTGTCTGACAGTTATGACATCATAACATGTGGTGCTAAGCATTCTCTCTTCTGGTTTTTGAAGGGGATTATACAAATTTATACGTTTACATATCAAGCAAAATTCTTCAGGAAAGCATGCATGTTTAAGACTTCATTTTTGGTTAAGTGATTTTTTTATTACAAATTCAATTTCTTCAACACAAAACTACTAAGGTTATCATATAATTGATTTATGAAGGCCTGCATACTTTTTTATTTTAATGATTTCAAAATATTATATAGGTTTCACAAGCTACTTCCACGCATGCCAGTAATGTGCTATGAACACTCCTCCACACCTCATGACCCTCTTCTCACCCTTTACATCTCACGTCGCTCGTTTTGGTGCCCAGTTTCCCTTCCACTTTTACACCATCAGTACATATGTGAGTTTATCTATAAACTCTAGGACCCCCAAACAAGAGAAAAGATGAGAATTTGGCCTTTCTGACTTAATTGCTTAACATGATACTCTCCAGTTGCACTCCTTCCTCCTTCAAATTTCAAGATTCTTTAGGGATGAACAAAATTTTATTTTTATATCTAGCACATTTTCTTTATTCCTCTGATGCTGGACATGGGTTGGCCCCACAACTTAGCCATAGTGAACAGTGCTGCAATAAACATTAAGGTGCAAGTATATTTTCGTGGCATGTTGACTTGTTCCTTCGTGAACAAGTGAAGAATTCTTTTTAAAGTTCAAATACAACTCATTATTATAAGAAAAATATATTTTAAAATGAGGGGGGTTGGAATTCAGAGATTCAAAGCTTATTGAATAGTAAATATTTAAAAATATCTCACAGTTAATTCACAACAAAATCTCTGAGCAAACTTGGGGCAGATGACTGGCTCCAGCTTAAGTAGCACCATTAAGATCTGCAAATTAATGACATACACCGTTTTCCATTATGCCAGCAGCTGAAGCTGTCAGACATACCTCAACTTAGGAAGTGAGGCAGTGTCTTTCTTAAGGGTGAGCCTGCCCGATACTGACACCTAGCGCACTGGAGGGGAGTTGCGAAATAGGATGATGGAGAAGCAAGAGCTATGTGGAGAGCCATTCTCAATATACTGGAAGGAGCACTGGGCTTCTTAGAAATGGGAAAGGCAGGGGAGCTTTGGTGAAGGTGGTCCACGCCCAGGGAGGGACTCCCACTGTTTTGGGGACACACACACTCCCCACAGCACTTTCTTGGCTTTCTCAGACTCTTCCTCCTTAGCCTACGAGGGTCTTGGAGCTTAAGAGGTCTCCAGGAGGCAGCTGTGGAAGTGAGGCAGGGAGCTCTGTCCTGGAGACCATGGTGGTTCTAGACCTGAGGCCCCCTCAGCTCTCAGCGGACAAGAGCTCAAAACCGAGTCCCGAGCGGGTCTCACCCACAGAGCCCAAGTGGGTGGCAGAGCCTCCTCTCCGAACCCAGGCAGGGAGTAGGTGAAGCCCACAGAGCCCAGGAAGTGGGGTCTAGTCCTCAGAGGTCGGGCGTGGATCCGGGTGGCGGGTTCTCACCACAGGATCTGGGGAGCGAGCGGATCCACCCCACAGAACCCGTAGAGTCACACTTTCGTCGCACCCCTCAAGGTATCTACGAGAACCCCAGCTCAGAGTTGGCAGCCTCCATGCAATCGGCAAGGCCCAGGAGGGTCTTCTCGCCTTTCGCCACATACGTAGATCTATTGTCTGGGGAGTTCAGCCGCGCTACTCGCCCAAAGGAGCTAACACCTTGCCCATAGTGTAGGTCTAGGCTTAAGCGTAGTCCCTCCGGTATAACCTGGCCCAATCTTCTATTCACCCCAAGAAGGTTATTTTTTTCCGACAGGCGCCGCGAACACCTCGGCTGTGACGTCATGGAAGCGCGCCGCAGACAGCCTAGGACCCCGTCGCGCTCGCGTCCGTCTGGTCCTTGAGCCGGCGGGGACGGCGGAGCAATGGCCTTGAGACTGCTGAGACTTCTCCCGGCGTCAGCGTCCGCGCGGGGCCTCGCGGCAGGAGCCCAGCGCGTGGTGAGCGGCGGGCGGCATGTCTTGCCTGGGTCTCGGACTGTCCTCTCCGAGCCCCGATTCCCCGGCGTTGTTGGTCAGATCCTTTAGCCACGAGCTTCCGAGATCCCCACCCACAGCTCCGGGTGCAGCTTTGCGGCGGGACTCTCTCTCCAAGCTGCATCTGGGGAACCGGGATGCCGGGGCCCTGGAGTCTGGGCCCGCTTGCTCGTCCGTTCAGTGTTTGGCAAAGCTGCTTTGTTGAGCGCCCCGTGGACGCTGGGGTGACGTGATGTGGAGCCGTAGCAGAGACTTTTGGGGTAGATTGGGGGAGGATTAGGACTTCCTAAGATGCATACAGAATAGTGGGTCATGCTAGGCTCCGCGGGGGCCTTGCCTGGGAACAGGACACGTTTTTTGACGGCACCATAACGTCTTTGCTTCTTAGTAGCAACAACTGTGAAGGGGTTGACCTTCTTATTTAGGATTTTTGTTTTGAGCAGAGGAGTGGTGTATGTGCGAAGTATGAATGAGCCGGAGAGAGAAATGGGGTGTGCATGAAAGTGAGCCGGAATCAGCGGTCCGCCTATGCCCCGTTAGGACCACGCTTATCAACTAGGCTTACAGTGCACTTTTGCGTTGACCTTGACTCTTAGAGGCTACAATCCTTGTTCCTTCAGCACTCCCTTCAGTGAGCTTGTTTCACATATGTACGTCGGAAGTTCAGTTCATCATAAGTTTTGCATGCACTGAGTTCGTTCTTCACGCCGTGAAGTCCAGTGGTTTTGCACAGTGGACAGTGACATATTGCTGCCTTTTTATAGTACCACGCAAATTAGTTTACAACCCTAAAAAAATCCATTGTGCTTAATGTTCATTTATTTTCCACCCTCTAAACTGACAGCCACTGCTCTTTTGATGATTTCTGTCATTTTGCCTTTTCTGGACTTAAGTCAGTCACACATTATATTGCCTGTCACACTACTACTTATGTGTACAATTAACTTTTACAGTGGGGCTGGACAGATAGCTCAGTGGTTGCTCCTCTAACACACACTCTCTTTCTCTCTCTCTCTAAATAATAAGTCTTAAGCCAGATATCATGGTGCACACCTTTAATTCCAGCATGAAACGGGCAGGTACACATAGTGAGACCCTTGTCTCAAAATCAAACCTCAGAAACAGCAAAAAAAAGAAAAAGATTGGTCCATGTCTTTATGACTTGTTTGTGTCATTCCTTTTCATTGCTGGGTAATGCTCCATAGTTCGGATATATTATCACTTGTCTATTTGCCTATTTGAAGACCATCTTGACAGTTTCCCCTTCGAGCTGCATGGAATATGCGTGCAAATTTCATGTGGGAATGTTTCTATCAGCTGTGATGTGGTTGCTGGGTATTAGTGAGATGGTAGTCTTGTAACCATCTGTCGCCCACTGACTGTCCCATTTGCAGTACTCAGCAGTGCAGAGCATCCTGCTGCACGTTCTCTTGCTGGTGTTGGTGCTGGCAGTCATTTGCACTTGTGGGCATCCTGTGAGCACACGCAGTGTGTCTGGGTTCTCATGGGGGCATCTCAGGCGTTTACTTGCCATCTGCATCATCTTTGAGATTGGTTTACTTCTCACTTTAGAATTTGCTGCCCTTCCAGTTGTTTGCCTTTTAACTATGTACCCACCGCTGTTCCCTGCTTGCTGATCTTTTTTTTTTGTTTGGGGAGAGTGTGGATTACTTCAGTTTGCTGAATGGACTGCGAGACAGCTGAGGATGTCTCTTGCCTTATGGATGAGAGATGTAAAAATGATCTCAGCAGCAGTGCAGTAGGAGAGGGAGGTGATGCTTCTTCCTCATAACCTGTGAATTTGGCTTCTGTGAGTGATTATGGAGTTGAAGGAAGGCAAAGATAATGCTTTGTTTACCCTGTTGTTTGTTAGATCGTGGGCAGTTCCCGCTGTAAAGGACATCATACTTGGGGGTTAGAGTATGGAAACTCTACTTTGGTTTAAGTCTTCTAGCTTTCCCATGCTTAAACTGTGTACTTGGTGGTGAGCTAACTAGGTAACAGGCTGAAGACAGAAGCCTTGATCAGAGAGGTATTTTTGTTGTCAGGTCCACCTCCCCTCTGCCGTTTGTCCATCCACCTGTTGTTCATCTGTTCATCCATCCATCCAGTTTTCATTAACATAGCAAGCATCCTTGTTTCAGGCCCTGTTCTGAGACCTAGGGATGTAAACATTCAACTCTCAGAGAGCTTGCACTTAGGAAGAAGGGAGTCAGCTCATCAGATAAGAGAGGCCTCCTCCTATTTTACCTAATAATTGCTAATGCCGGCAGTAACCAGAGTGGTGATGTGATTTTTTTTCAGGGACAGATTCATACCAGTGTGCAATGCCAGCTGAAGTATGGACCTCTCGCCTTCGTTCTTGGTGATAAGACAACCAAAAAACTGAATGAGTACAGCCGCGTGATAACGGTAGATGGGAACATATGCTCTGGGAAGAACAAGCTCGCAAAGGAGATTGCAGAGAAGCTAGGTATGGACATCATGCAGGATGACCCTAGCTTTTCAGGCCTGTGGCTGCTATCCCACCTAGAATTTGCTTTCTGTTGACTGGTAAATTTAGGCCTAAGGTAGGTCTTTCACATTTTTTTTAGTTGCTTACTTAATATATGCCTATAATCTCCAGTGCTTGAGAGGCTGAGGCAGGAAGACTACCATGAAATCGAGGCAAGCTTGGGCTATATAGTGAGTACTAGACCAGCCAAAGCTTCACAGAAAGATCCTATCTCAAAAAGACTGAATTGTGGAGTGGGGTTGGGGTTCAAATGTAGTAAATTTAAAAATTGGGATTGGCTTTTCCCTGGGAGTCCAGCAAAGCGCCTACCTGAACTGCATTGCCAGAGGAGCTGTCACTGTGTTTGCTTTCCCATGGGATAATGAGGAGATAGGCTGACCTGCTCCAGTTCCGGGTGCAGCAGTCTGCTGACTTGCCTTTTGATGGTGTTGGACAGCAGCAGTGGGGTGAGGATTGGAAGGACTGCCATGTGCTGCTGGGTTGCAGGAAATGGTGAAGCCTGCTCTTTAGCCATTGTCCCCAGCACCTCATGTGCTTCTTGAGCATGTGAAGAAGTGTGGGCACAAAGGTGACTTCCCTTGGGCTCTGATGCCCAGCCCTGGCCATAGCATTCACATTTTCTTTGTGTTTTTGTCCAACCATGCACTTCGAGTGGTAGTGGTCAGCCATGCTTCCTCTGAGTGTTCTCTATCTTAGGCATGAAGCACTTTCCAGAAGCAGGCATCCAGTACTCAAGCAGCACCACAGGCGATGGAAGGCCCCTCCACACGGAATTTAGTGGCAGCTGTAGCTTAGAGAAATTTTATGATAATCCCAAAAGCAACGATGGCAACAGCTACCGCCTGCAGTCCTGGCTGTACGCCAGCCGCCTCCTACAGTACTCAGACGCCCTGGAACACCTGTTGAGCACAGGTACCGCTCTGTTCCTGGTCAGGGGTGGTGGGCTTTCCCTTTCTTGATCCTGTTCTGAATAGAGGTTTTCTGAAAGGTACTTTAGGCAAGCTTATAGAAGTAATGTCACTGCTTTAAGCATAAACCATGATGGAGGATGGAGCACACGGGTGACTGGGAGAATGTGAAGTCGAACTCATCAGGATGGACTGTGTGTCCTGTATAGACATGAGTGACAGCCAGTAGGTTTTCTGGAGGGACAGTGGCCAGGCTGGAAGTTGTCACAGAATAAAAGTTAAACCTTGAAAAGGTGGCAGAAGTTGGGAGGAGGCAAAATATGCAGGGTCTCAGGGGCCCCTACAGTTAGGGAGAGTGTGTCCTAAGATGCTGTTCAAGCAGGGTGTATTTGGACAAGCAAAGTTTAGAGTGAGAGACTGGTAGCAAAGACTCGAAAGCAAGGGCATGACAGAACAGGAATGTGTGTAGATGAGGTCAGGATATAGCCCCTTCCCTGGGAAGCAGCAAAGTTGTTAACTTGAACCTGAATTCAGAATATCCTGAAAACTGACAGCAGGCGTACTGTGCCATATGCCAGGAACTGTATTCACAGTGGCACAGTATGTTGGGGGGGGGGCGCTATGGCTGGTATTTAAGGCTGTATCTACTCTTATGTGGTTGATGAGTGAACTGTGCGGGAGAGGGAGTGGCTGATGTTTAAGGCTCAGTCTACTTTGTACGGCAGTGGCTGCCCCATGCTTGATAGACAGACAGTGTGGGAAAAACCAGGTGGTTTGTGTTTAAGGCTGTGTCTGCTTCCTGTGTCAGTGGCTTCCCTGTGATTGATTGTGGTTTTAGACAAGTTCAGGTGTCCCTGAAAGTTGGACCAGTGATTCTGATTCGAGCTGAGCTAGAAGAACAAAGATGTGTTTTCAGCACGGCCTCAAGATAGCTGATGAAGCTGCTTCACAGATTCCCATTTGTCCCAGAAGAGTCTGGTTTTTATTCCCCAGTTTTGTTAATGATTAGTTTTCTTCCAAGGATGGAAAAGCTCTGGGCTTGATTAGTATTGTTCCTAGGAACTTATGTGTGATCTGGAGTCTTCTTGGGTTCTGTACCAGAACCTCCCTCAGGGAAATCCAAGCAAGCAGTAGCTTGGAAATGATATTGGCCCTCAGGACAGTCCTTGGTTGGTTTTTTGTTTGTTTGTTTTTATTTTTGTTTTTTAGCATATTCTACCCTATTTCCTAACCATTTGTTTCTTAAATTAAAAAGAAACATTTTACATGTTCAATAAACAGTGATTTGCTTCCTTTTATGTTGTGTTCAGTTACTAACTATTTTGTGAGTAAGTACCTGCTGTGTGCTAGGCTTATTCCTCAAGACAGGAATACTGCAGGAAGGAAGCTTCTGTTTTAATAGGAGCATAGAGACTGACTGGAAAGATGCGTGGCAGGAGTGAGTTGGTGGTGAGTGCTGTAGGGAAGCTGGTCCTAGATGAAGTTACATAACAACCAGCTAACTTCTCAAACACTGGACAACGAGTTTTCTCTGGGTGGTGAGTGGAGCCAGGGCCCGTTCTTCCATAGGGGAAGGTTCTGCCTAGACCCAGCAGGATGGATTGCAGGGACTTTTGTCCTGAGTATCATGAGGATCACATTGCCGTGAGTGAAGCTGGCAGTGATGGTAATAAAGGTGAGAAGTGGCCAACTTAAAATATTGGACTGGAGGTCGTTACTCTGAAGGAGAGGAGGCCATTAGGAGATATGAGCCCAACTTTATCAGCCCAGTTTGCAAGTGGCCTGCTGCTGCTGAGCAGGGAGGGTGCAGATATCATTGGGAGAGGCTATGAGCTTCCTTGTCTTCTCATTGAGTGTGACTGGAGCGATTACCTTTGGCTGCTTCAGCACCACCACCTCAAAGACAGGAGTGTCCCCGTCTGGCTGCCCATCTCTCAGATCATATTAACAGACGTGGAAGACCCTGGACCTAGAGAAAGAAGTGGTCATTACATATCTGGTCTAGAAAGTGTATTTGATTGGAGAGTTAAGCATGTCTCTGTCAACATAAAATAGTGCTCTGAACCAGGCTCTTCTTTGGGACGTGATTGCTCTGAGGCAGAAACCTGAAGCTGCTGTTGAAAGAGAGCAAGATACTTTTCTTTAATGATGGAGACGGTCTCAGGAGAAACAGGAATGTTACTTTGACCCTATGGTACAGCACTTTGCCAAATGCTGGAATTCCACCTCTTGTGGCAAGATCAGGACGTGAATTTGTCCCATTTCCAGACACATGAGATAACAAAGAGTTATTAAATTACTCTGAACTTGGACATTTTTATACTTAATTCTTTATATTTAGAAAAACTATATATATATAGTTTTATGTTTGAGAGAATTTGAGGATGGTTGTGATGAGTAAGACATGAAGTATAGGAAGAGTTGACCTGGAATCTGAGAGGTCACAGTGAAGCTGAAGTAGCTGGTTTAGAACCCATCCTCCCCTTCTGTTCCAGTGATGGAGGAGACAGTGTTACCCCAAACCAAAAAAGCACTGTGGTTTTAAATGTGTTTTCCACTTGTAACAGTGTAGTCTTTGAATGTATTTGTAAGAACTAGAACTGTAAGTGACTGGGCTTTTGTTTTCCATTTCTAAAATGAAATTTCTAGTTTGCAGTACTTTTTATTCATTTGGTTTAAAACTGTTTACCTGTTTCAACAGGACAAGGTGTGGTCTTGGAGCGCTCCATCTACAGTGACTTTGTCTTCCTGGAGGCAATGTACAACCAGGGCTTCATCCGAAAGGAGTGTGAGTTGTGCCCTCTGCTGATGGGGATACCTCCACAGAGACCGAGGGGAGGGTATTTTGTGCTATTGCATACCACATTCCCCAGGAGAAAGGGAGCTCAGCAAGCTCCCATTGTCCTTGTCATCCTAAATAGGTATCTTTTGTCCATTCACTTACCCTAGAGGCATCCTTGATGTTCAGGAAAACTCTGCATCCCGCAGCTCCCCTCGCTATACCCCAAGAGACCCTTGGTCCTGAGGTCAGCCCACAGCTCCAGTAGTTTTCCTTGGCCTCTATAGCTAATTTTGCTAAACTCTCCAGGTCTAGTGTGTAGTTTTTATGAAATTGGACCATTTTATTTTCCCTGTCAGTTTCTGTACAGTTGCTCCTCTAACAAATTAGTGAGCCTGTTTTAGGGACATTGGCAGATGACAAAGGAGAAAGGATAAAAGTCCGTTGGTTAAAGCCGGTTAGCCTGGGAACCCTGGGGCAGTTGCTGTGCCTGTAAGGAGTTTGGGCTATACTGTGCTTGGCCTGAGTCAGTTTTAGTGTTAGGTTCTTGCCAGTGTGCTTGATGGCTGTACCAGTGGGTACTGAAATCTAATGGTCAGCGTGAGTATAGTCGGTCAGGGAAACTAAGCCAAGCAAAAGGATAGTTGTAATCTGAGACTCTGGCTAGAAGTCGTTCATCTGTGTGTGTGAAGCGAAAGGAGCGGGCAAGGAACAGCTGCCCTGTACATGCCAAGCGGCAGTTGAGGTTGGCCAACAGGTATTTCTGGGGGCCACTGTACACAGCTCTGCCTGGATGCTTGGGGATCTCAGGCAAGGCTTTTGTTATCCTAGGGACAGGGAATGAAGCCCGCAGAAATGATGAGCGGCAGCACAGCGTCCCTGAGCACCCTCTGCTTCGCTCTGGAGTGCTAGGGAAAGAACACACCTGGGGCCTGACTGATGTGTGGCAGGGCTGGGAGTCATTGCCAGGGACAGCTCCTGCAGTGAATGGCCTTCAGGGGTAAGACACTGAGTGCCAGAGGGAGTGAGGACAGGTCCATTGTCAACAGCAGGCTGGGGGGGGAGGCGGGGACTGGCCAGTGGTGTGGAGTGTCAGTGCATGACAGAGCATGGATAGGTAAGGGCTGGCCTAGGGAAGAAAGCTTGGATGTCTTCTGGACGTCCTGAGGGGTCACTGAGCATTCTAAGTGTGAGAAGGAAGATTTGGTAGTTAGAAGCTCACAGAAGTGTCTGGAAAGAACATACATGGTGAGGAAAAGTCCAAGGGGAGGAGGCCACTTGGGAGGAGGTTGGAAGAGAACATGTTGGGGTAGGACTAAGTTGGAGGACACACTGGCAGCGGGAACTGTCTACAGGAGGGAACAGTGCTCAGTCTTGCAGAAGCACGGAAGGAGAGTGATAGGAGACCAGTTTCTAGAATGAAGAAGAGTCAGTTTCTCCGAGGTGTTTTCTGTTTGGGTGTCCTGGGTACAAGACTCTCTTAAATGGGCTCAGGGTATACCTAAACACAGATTCACTCTGCTGTGGCCTGAGGGGTTGATGCCAGCAGGTGTGGTCTGGTGTCAGCGCCTGCAGTGGGCCTGTTTTCACTTGGTAATGCTCGTGAGTGATAACAGTGGTGACCAGGTCCTGGGTGCAGCTACTGAGGAGATGGAAACCCCATGGATAAAGCTCCATGGCTGTGTGTGCCCAGAGAGAGCTGAAGAGTGTGAGGGAGTTGGCCTTGCCACCTAGTTTGTAACAGTTGACCATTGGATTTTACATGTGTAAGGTTGGAGACTGTAGCCAGTCATATTAGTGCCAGGATAGGGAAAAGTACATTGGCGGAAGTCAGTGGCATCCAGTGAGGAAAAGAGGCCTAAAGAATGGGATGCTGTCAGACGTAAGCAGGCAAATGGAGATGGAACAGAGGAAGCAAGGTAGTACATTACCTTAGCAGAGTGCAAGGCTGCTGCATTACAGGTCTAGCATGTAGGGCAAGGCCTGGTTTTCTCCTGGGCTCATGGGGGTGTGGTCAGGGCAGTCTGTGCAAGTGCCCTATGTCCATAGGCATGCCTCCTCCATCACGCTTTTCCTACTGCAGTGGTCTTGGTCACAGTCCAGTCCAAAGATAGCCTTCGACACAGTGACCAGGCGGGTTACTCAGGTGTTCTGTGAAGTGGAAGAAGTGTCTTTCTGTTGGCCTTGGTGTGAGCATCCACTTGTCATTCAGGAAGATTTTACCATACAAGCAGTTCTTTCTCAACACTGCCCAGAGGCACCCTGTTGGGGGCTGATGTGGACATGGGGTGCATGTCCAAAGGAGTGGGTTTTAATTCTTTTGAATAACAAACCTCTGATTACCAGGACTGTTTGAAGAGGGTGAGGTGACTGCTGCAGTCTCAGGGCTCCCAGATTATTTGGTGTGAATCTGATTTAGTGGGTCGTTACACAGTCCATTCAACTCTCTGAAATATTCTGAACCTGGAAAAGTGGAGCTTAAGTTTTCAGTTGAATTTTTTAAGAAATGTTTTCTGAACTTCCTGTAAACCAGACATTTATTTGTGTTTATAAAGAACTAGATACACAGCAGGTGTATCATATATCCCAGCTAAAGAAACACACGAGGAGAACTGGTGTGCTTCCAACTCTCCCAGAAGTGAGGAAGACATACTCAGGGTCTGTCCTGTGCACAGCAGTTGGGATGCCAGAAGTCTGTAGCTGTCTAGAGTTTGATAGTGATGGGCTCTCTTGTGTAGGTGTGGACCACTACAATGAAATAAAACGGCTCACTCTCCCAGAGTACCTGCCACCCCACGTAGTCATCTATATCGATGTGCCCGTACCAGAGATACAGAAACGGATCCAGAAGAAAGGAGATGTAAGTCGGTACCCATGCAAGCCAGGTGTCTACATGTTTTTGTGATCAGTGTGTGCCAGCTCCCAGTGACCCCATAAGGCAGGAGGCCCAGCAAGAGCATATCTATCCCCTGAGCCATTCTTGTGGGGAGGCAAAGTGAGCATATCCTCTGTCCTTTCTCTTCTCTTCTTCTCTTCTCTTCTCTTCTCTTCTCTTCTCTTCTCTTCT
>JABTXL010021416.1:158203-187632 GCA_025134845.1 Neodon shergylaensis
AGCCTGGGAGAAGAATGAATCTTAGCTTTGACTAAACTGTCCACTCTTAATTGACAAGAGAAGTGAAAGGGTGAAGGAAGAGTGGAGGTGGGAGAGAAGGGGAAGAGCAGAAAGGTAGAGAGGGGGTCTACAGTAGGAGAAAGTGCAGGCCGATGGGAGAGACTGGGCCTCGCAGTCTCTGTGGTTTCTCGTTGCCTGCTCTTGATGTGAGGTACAGCAGAGAGACAGGCGGGGCTTCTCACAGGGACCTTCTTCCTGGCCCTGCTCTGTGAGAGGAGGGTCATGACATGGATTTCTCTGTAGTCAGGAACAGTTCTCGCTGGTTGTGCCCCCGCCACCTGTCCCCTAAAGCTCTTGCAGCTTGTCGGTCCTTAGGAAAAAGCCATGCCCCCAGTGTGCTCACGCCTTACACACTCACATGAGAAATGGAATCTTAAGGCCTCCTGCTCTTTGTCTCTGCTTCTGTTCAGCCACATGAAATGAAGATCACCTCTGCCTATCTCCAGGACATCGAGAATGCCTACAAGAACACCTTCCTCCCCAAGATGAGGTGAGCCCAACACAGTGCTCACATGCCAGACTCAGGCTGTCTTGCAGAGACTGCAGGAAGCCTTGTAGCTCAGAGCGTTTTCTCTCCCATTCACAGCCTCAGGCTGCAGAGCCAACAGGAGACTTTTCAGTTTAGGTTTTGTGAATTTGTTTGGGTTTTTTAAAATGCTTTTTCCCCTTCCAGTTAAATCCTTAAGATTCTTGATACTAAAAATAAATTTTAGCGTTAGAGGTACATTCTTATTCAAGTAACAGATAGATATCTAGAAAAATTGCTTGAAACACAGCATACCTGTGGAGGAACTCTATCAATACTCAGTCCTTTACAGTCTTAGTCAGCATCCTAAGCAGTATTGGGGTTAGCATCACCACGTCTGTCTTTCATTCCTGTTCATGTGTTGAAGCATGAGGGAAGAATGCTTCCCCTCTCCACAGGGTTCTCAGGTCCTAGGTGTATCTGTATGTGGTACAGTTAAATTGTTTGATACTGAAAAGTTTTAGGGCATTGTTTAAATTCTCAAAGTTATGAATAAGAACAGAATGAAGCAAGTGGTCTTTAGCTCCTGCACAGCTGTACTGTGGTGGCATGAACACCAGAATACCCAGGTTCCAGCCTGTGGGGATGCTTGTCAGAGCAGGGGCTCTAGTGGCTTCTGGGCATTTGTGCAGACCTTCCACCTGTAATGCTGACCTTGTATCTCTCATTCTGTCTTACAGTGAGCAGTGTGAGGTTTTGGTGTACAGTACCTGGGAATCTGAAGACTCAACCAAGGTAGGGCAGTGCTAATCAATGGCACATGCTCTTAGACTTATGTGCAGGGTTCGCCGGGCCACATGATGGGTTTGATTACTACTGGCTTTAGGAGCTTTGGCGAGTCATAAATGTTGGAGGGGGAGGGGCGCTTGTTCTTCCTGGCCACCTGGCTTGCTTACACCTGAAATAATCACACAGAAGCTGTATTAACTTGGCCCATTAGCTCTAGTTTCTAATTGGCTAATTCTTACATCTTAATTTAACCCATTTTTATTAATCTGTATATCACCACGAGGTCGTGGCCTATCAGCGAAGTTCCGATGTGTCTGACTCTGGCGGCTCCATAGTGTCTCTCTGACTCTGTCCTTTTTTCTCCCAGCATTCAGTCCACTTACCTAAGTTCTGCCCTATCAACAGGCCAAGGCAGTTTCTTTATTCAGTAATGGTAACCACAGCACACAGAGGGGACTCCCACATCACATAAACAGCAGTATCTGTCCTGCTCATTACCCTCCCTGAGCCATCAAGTTGTTGATTTTTTTTTTAAATAGCCTTGTTTATACAATCTTAAAATCATAGATGGCAAAGATGTGAAACACTTCAGTACATATATGTGTCACAGAGCATGACAGCTGCATCTTGCCTTAGTTCAGAGGAAAAGTTAGTTGTTTAAAGAGAGCTGTTTTCCTTAAGTCTGTGTTTTGTGAAACAGTTTTCATGAAACTCAGTGAATACCAGCCAAGAAAATTCTGAAAGGAGTAATTTAGGACATTTGCTCTCCCACGTACAAAACCATATATATATATATATATATCCGTATATATCTGTATATATATATATATATGGATATATATATCCATATATATATATATATATACACAATAGCAAAAAACTCTGTCGTTAATGCAAGAAGTAGTAAGTCACCCAGTTAGTGTGAATTCTTTTTGTTTCACCAGACTCAACACAGAGACCATCTTAGTATGGCAAAGCAAGTTCCTTTAAGATAATAATAATAATTAAAAAAAAGTGAAATAGGAGGGAAAGGGTCATTTCTTAAATGGTATTAAGTAAATATCCATTCAGTGAAAAAACATAAGGCCAAAGTAAAGAAACAGAAGTTTGAGGCCATCCTGAGCTACATAGTGAATTCAAGACCGGCCTGAACTGCATAATGAGACCCTGATGATAATGACAAAAACTAACACCAAACCTCCCACAGGAGTTCCGCTTTAAATTTTTTCATTGTGTCTACAGCCTCAATTACCAGGGCTCAGTGAGGCATGTTTGTAATGCCAGCACTTGGGAAGCAGGAAGATTACTGCAAGTTTGAGGCAGCCTGGTCTACATAATGAGTTCCAGATTAGCTAGGGCTATACAGCAAGACCTGGTCTCAGAAAGAAAGAAGCATAGGAATTCAAGATTTGAGTGCCAGCTGAGGCCCCTCTGTCCTGCAGAAGGATCTTGCAGAGCTGGTGGCTATGAGCATCCTGTATGCCCAGTTCCTCTGTACAAAGGGCAGGAGGAAGGGGACCTGGTGAGCTCTCCCACTCGGAAATGGCCTTTGAGACAGATCCCGGGTCCTAGTGTAGCTCTGCTGCTTCCTGCTGTAAGCATTCTTGTCCTACCTGGTCTAAAGGCTGCTTTCATTACCTTCCTGGTCCAATGCTACCTTGTTCATATTCAATGTATTTTATACCTTTTGATTAGGTATCTATTTAAATGTATGTATCTTAGAATAATGCGCCTTTATGTGAGGTCCAAGCTGGGCGTGTGCTAGAAAAGCTTTGACTATGAGAAAATGGCCTCTCTGAAAGGGCAGAACTGGAGGCCGGGGCTCTCCAGGAATGTGTTGGTGTTCAGGTTCTCTGGTGGCTCTTTTCTTCTAGAGAAGACAAGGGTAGTCTGACCTTAATGTTGGCCATCTATCCAGTCTTACTTTTGTTCCAGTCTTCAGAGCAGCTCTGTCCCCTTGGTATTTTGCAGTGTTGAGGCAGGGTCATGCTGAGCAGCACTTAGGTCCTGCCATATTATTCTCCTTGACTTGTATGCCAAGAGTTTATAATATATAGTGTTGCCTCATTCACAGTTCTAAAATGGGGTTCTCTGTTTCTATTGTTTTTTAGGTGGTAGAGGACATAGAATACCTTAAATACACCAAAGGGCCGTGGCTTAAACAGGATGACCGTACCTTTCACAACCTGCGGATGCTGTGAGTCACTGGGGGGGCAGGAACAGACGACTCTTTGGAGTACATGTAGCAGGGATCTGCTACATGTAGTAGAAGTAGACGATATTTGCATAGTTAATGCTTCGATTTGTTGTCAGTTGCACTAGCCAGTACTTCAGTATTTACCCTTTTCCTTTGCCGACAACTCTGGAATTCTCTAGTGGGTTCAGTATGTTGTTTATTGTTATTAATTCCACGATTATTTTGCTTCTACCCTGTGCTAGGCCTGGTTCTAGTTTGAAAGACTAGCATCAAATAAAATTCCTGTTCTCAGCAGAGACACATTTAAGTGGGAGATGGATAGCAAACCAGGGCTATTGTGTAACTATTGAGTCATAAAGGCCACTCCTCAGTCCTGGAGTGTGAGTGACCAGGGTGTGTAGGCCTTTGCATGAAGAGGCCTGAAGGAAGTAGGACTCAGCCTTATGTGTCTGAAGCTTACCAGGTATCAGGCCACAAATGGAGAGACTGAGGCAGGGACATGCTAGGGATGGGTTGTAGTCCCACAGTTAAACCAGTGTGAGCAAGCAGAGGAGCCATGGTAGACGCAGATCAGGTGTGGGGAAAGACACTCCTTTCCGAGTTAGCCTTCTGTGGCATGTCAGTAGCAGGTTCTCAGAGGTGACATGTATGCATGAGGCCTCTCATTCCATCCTCGTCCTGCACAGGCTTCATGCAGATGTGCACACAACAGAGACTCCTGGAGGAGATGCTGTTTATTGTTTTATAGCTATTTCTACAAATTCAGGAATGGCTTTGTAAAGAAAAATTTAAAAGGGTTGCCTTGTGTTTCCTAGCTTGGTCTCAAACCCCTAGGTCCAAGTGACCATCTCATGATGCCTCTCCAGTGGTTGGAAAGACCAGCCTACACCAGCATTGCTGCCTTACTGTCTGTTAACTTACAGTGATGGGAACATGGCGTTCGGGGCATGCCTTTATATGAAGTCTTGCCACTGCACTGATACTGGGCCCAGGGCCTTGCACTTTGACACAGCAGCTATGGTCCCTTTGACTCTCCCTGGGCTGCCCACACCAGAATGACCTTGGCACTCAGGTCTCTCTGCTCAATATCAGAAGTAAATGGCTGTGACTGCTTCAGAGCCCCTGCTTGGTGCTGTGGGGGTGCCTCAGTGGTGCCGGCGTCCTTGGTCCTTGAGAGTGTAGGATGGGTCAACTGTGATTTCTCCACTTACTAGGTCAAGTGGAGCTATGGTCTCCTGTGTCCAGGACAGAGCCAGCTCACTGACATGCATGCAGTTAACAGCCCATTGCCTGTGATGCTGTGGCTTCAGTCTCCAGCACGGCTGTGGGTGGCTGGAGTGGATGTGTGCTGCAGCAAAATGAGATTCACGTGGGAGGAGGAGTCAGTATACTGAGTTTACTCATTTACAGCGCGGTGTGAAAGTGCGATTTCTACTTCTAATCAAACTGAAGTGTTAGGTACAAATTGCTTTTCTCATTGGTTGGAATGGACGTTGAAAGCTGAGTAAGGGAGACACGGCATAGTGTGCACCAGACTGCAGGCCTGGGATGGGTTGATCTAGCTAGAATGTGGGGCAGGTCACTTGACCCTCTGTGCCTTGCTTTCTTCATCTTTACAATTTTAGCACTGAAGAGAACATGAGACTGATCTTGCTGACTAGAAAACAAAAGTAAGTGTAAGTACGGAGTTCACATGCGTTCCAGTCCATAGACTCACTGACCCTCGCTGCAGTAGTCTTAGTCAATGAAAGAAACCCACTTACAGACCCGCATGTCCTCCATTGAAACGCAAGGCAAAGGCTCCTTCTGAATTTCCCTGCCTGTGGGCCCTGCGTGAGTGCTCTGCAGTCCTGCTCAGGGTGCACACCACAGTCCAGCAGAGGCTGCAGCCTGCTGGCAGACACAGTGAGAAACAGAAACAATAGGGAACTTCAGGTACCTCAGAAGCTCAAGTTCTCTGCTGGGTTGTAGTCAGCTGTGAGCTCCCTGAGGTTTTTGTTGTAGTAGTTTGTGCCTTGCTGTAAATGTGGCAAGGTATCAGAAAGGTATTCCCAACAGTTTCCACTGCTGGATGCACACTGGAAAACGAAAAGAAGCAGAGGTCATAAGCAGAAATGTAGTGTAAAAGTCTCCAAAAGGAAAGAAACTTTTCTTCATTAAAGAAAAGACACTTGATATCAGACTATCATGTCATGACTAGGTCAGAGGTGTTCTTGTGGGGGCTAGGCTAGTGCTCTCAGTGTGTCAACTTCTATCATGGTGACACATAAAGGGAGAAAGGCTTAGCTCATGATTTGAAGGTTTGGGACCATGATCATTTGTCTGTGTGGCTTGGGCTTGTGTCAAAGCAACACAACATGGTGGCCACATGTGGTAGAATAGGCCCCTCAGCTCATGGTGGCCAGGAAACAAAGGGCTGGGTGCTGAAGACCATACAGCCATAGGCTGGTGACTGTACCCATGAACACATAGACCTTTGGAGGAGAATATTAAGAATCCAACTGTTACTGGATGGCGGCGACACACATCTTTTGTCCCAGCACTAGGGAGGCAGACAAGCGAATCTGAGTTTGAGGCCAGCCTGATCTACAGAGTGAGTTCCAGGACAGCCAGAACTATTACAAAAAAGTATTACTATTACACTGTCTTAAAACTAACTAACAAAAGAATCCAGCTTTCATGGGTCCCCATTATAGGGTAGAGAAAAAACCCAGAACCTGCCACAGAATTGCTGTAATTTGTTAGTAGTGTGAAGTGCTTAGAGCTGAGTGGCCCCAGTGCTGAGCCTTGCTAGTTTATACATCGCTGTATCCCATAGATTGTAGCTACCCTGTGTTCCTTCTGTTAATATTGTTCTTCAGTACTTTGCTTGTAACCTTCTTCCTTTTTATGTTTTGTTTGCTTTTACCCACAAACAGGGCTTCTCTCCCACCCTAGAGTGTAACAGGCTCTCTTGGTGACAAGGCGCTCTTCTCTGTCTTTGATTCAGCATCTCAGTGACCTCAGCACCTGCTCAACTGTAGGGATATCTGATTTCCCTTCTCAACTGTGAGGTCTTCAAGTTCTCCAAGCACTCATCTCTTTATGCTGTGTGCTCCTTGATGCTTTGGAAATGTTTGCTGTGTGAGTGGTTTGTAATCACTTGAGCTTTTCAGAGGAGCTGTTGTATCATCTCCCCTAGGGTTTCCTGCCCCTCTTCTCGTGGTCATCTTCATCCTTCCTCCCTCACTGTGATGTCCATCGGCACGAAGAGGGCTCTGTGTTACTTTTCCTCTGATCTCATCTCTTTGTACAATCAGATCTACACTTAGAGCATGTTCTTCATCTCTCCTACTCACAAGCATGGATTAAGTGGTGGTTCTGCCATGTGTCTCACGTTGTTTACACAACCTTAAGCCATGCTTAGAAGTGCAGGAGTGTTTGTTACTATTTCAGAAAGTAATATGTGTGAGCTGTGACTTTTTGTACAACAGTGCATTTTTAAGGAAGGGTAAGCAGCCTGGCTCTTGGGAAGGCAGAGGGTTCAGGACACCAGTGGCGAAGAAAGATGAGGCAGTAGGCAGGCTCACCCTAGCAACGGGGGGCAGCAGCATTAGTTGAGCCGCTCAAGGCTAGGCTCCAGAAAGAAGACATACAAATATCAAGATGAAGTAACTGGAGGGCAAAGGCACATCTGCTTGTCTTGGGAAGTTAGAAACAAAGATCAAAAGCCAAATCACCTGCAACTCTACTGTCACAGGACCTAAAATTGGCAGCTTAATGGGGGTTTCAGTCATTGAAGTGTGTGTTTATGTATTTTTGAATATTTCCTTATAGTTTATATTTTATTTTAATATCACAAACATGTCCCTATTTTACTAAAGATTGAAGTTTTTTGTTTTTAGTGGCTGCCTCTATATGCCATGTCTATCTATTAACAGAGAAATTAATCAGATTGGCACACTGAAGTCTGTGTCCCAGACCAGCCCAGAGCTGCTCAGATTTGCATATGAGGTTGCAAAACTGTACAGCCCTCCCAGTGGTGCATGAGAAATGCGTCAGTGAAACCTGCGCTTAGCTTAAAGCCTCTCACTTACTTACTTACTCTCTGGTCCTCAATAGGAAAAGCTTATTAACCTCTGAGATAAAGCAGAGCTCATTGACTACTTATTTGATACTGATATTTCTAATTATTTTTATTTCTTCATATTTACAACACAATAATGCACATGTTGTGCACACTTCCTCGGTTCCATGTTACTTTCTTAAGTTGTAAGAATTGTTGCTGGGTCAGACTGTATAAGTAAATACATTTTACAGTTATTGATTTATTTTTTTGCAAGTGAATGAATATTTTATCTGTTAAGAAGTACAGTTAAGGTTAGGAGATGACCTAGTTAGTAAGGGAACTGAGTTAAGATTCCAGGCACCCCCATATCAAGCTGGGTGTGATTGTGCATGCCTGTTTGGAGGCAGGGGATCCCTGGGACTTGCTGACCAGCCAGTCTAGCCAAATCCATTCTGTAAGAGACCTCATCCCAAAAATTCAGATGGAGAGAGTGAGGAAGACTCTGAGTGTTGCTCTCCAGCCTCTGCACACATAGTGACACACACACACGTGCATTTGCACGAGCACAGCAACGTTAATGTGTGCGCATGTATACACAGTGATAAAGTATAATTAAATAGAAATCAAAACTTGCCATTTGTACCCAAAGAAAAGAATTGCCTTGCAGTGCAGTTTCTAAATCTTTACTTATGTTCCTCTTAGTTGATCAGTGCCTTTGTGGGCCTCCTTTTCCTGAAGGTGACTTTTTCAGAGAGCCTGGTGTTGGCCTGCTCATTTGCTGCTTTGTTTCCAGCTGTTGCTTTTTATTTGTTTCATTCTTCCTCCTGCTTCTGAGGTCTCAGCTACTCTCTGTAGCATCCCAGGAAGATGCTCGGACAGCTGTTAGACCCTCTGTCCTAACACGGCCCTGGTGCACTCAGGTTCCCTCTAGTACTCTTTTTCCTGCAGCCTACACATTTGATAATTTCACTAGGGAAGATATTTTCAGAATTCCTTTGAGACCTCCTTGGCTCACTTGTGAGTTGTTGTAGCTGGAGTTTTCCACCTGTCGTTCTTCCCCTATCCTAACCCTGGTGTAGTCTGCAAACATCCTGTTTCTCTTCTTTTCCCTCCATTCAGGTTTTGCTAGGCTGGCATATCTTATTTATGCCTTGGTGCATGCTCCATTGAGCAGACACTGTGGGCTCTGCTGCGGGACAGGGAGTGCTGAGTCTGCCTGTTGAGGAAGCAGAGGCATGTGGTGGCCGGGTCATCTGTGTCCACTGTTGGATCTGTCAGTTCTGAAATGGGTTTAGAGCTCAAGCAATGCCAGCTCTCCTGGGTCTCCATAGAATCCTGTTCATTTTTGCCTTGTGATTTGAATCTTGTTGCTAAGAATCTTACATCTTCTAGTTAGATAATGTATGTGCCTGTTATTTTACTTTATTCTGAGCTCTGTTCTGTCTGAAATACTCTATTAAAGACACTTTTGCTCTTGGCATAAGCATAGCATCTTTTTCTTTATTCTTTTACTTTAAATTGCCTCAATTTAAAATCATTTTCTTACACAACAAATGGTTGAGTCTTGTTTTTTCATATCATCTGATAGTGGTGTCTTCTATGTTTGGATCTTTTACATTAAAGTGAGCAGTACTATTGAAATCCATTTCTCCATGTTTCATGTTTTCTACTTGTTACATTCTTTTCTTTTAACCTCCTCTCTGAATTTAACTGATTGTTTTAAATAATTCTACTTATATATAGTATTTCATACATTAGGAAAAAAGCCAACATTTTTAGTTCCTGTGTTTTCCTGTCCTTCCCAGCTCTTCCGTGTCGACTGCTGTTCTACAGGAGGGCAGGTGGCTGACAGCAGGAAGCACCCTCTGTCCCTAACAGCATTGCTGGCATTATTCCACTCTCCTGCAAGCTATAACCTTTTAGGGTATTGTAACTTGTTCTAAGAAAAGTGCAGTTAGCCTACTCTAGCCACAACACCAGTCAAGTTATTTTTTTTTTATTGTGACTGTGCTAAGTATGCAGAGACGTTTCTGTTTCATATTCTTTAAGCATTGTGGTGTGACAGCTGTGTCCAGAGTGGGGATGGCAGGAAACATGGAGACTGTGTGACAGTACTGTGCTTTTTATGCCCTTGGAGTTTGCTGTCCACAGGGTCCCTAAAAACATCCCTGTGGATACTGTGGAGTGCCTATAACTGCTTAAAATGATATATGGGGGGGGGGGGGGGTGGGGGAGGGGGGAGTGAGGGAGAAAGAACTGATTGATTCATTAGATTGATTTATTAGATACCCTCCTGATAGTCCAGCAATGGACTAGAGACTAAGAATCTGGTAGGTGTTCAGTCCATGAGGCTGGATTTCTCTGTAGTCCCAATCTGGTGCTGAAGACCTGGAGGATTCCTAGAGTCTTCAGTATACATTAGAATCCCAAAGAAGTTGCTTCTAATATTGGTACATGAATGCTCCAGCAACAGGATAGATGAACTTGCTAACAGGAGTGAGGACAAGCAGGTGGGAAACAGTTTCCTCCTTCTGTAGTCCTGACCACCCAGCCATTGTCTACAAGCCCATTAATCAATACATCTGGCTACTTCTCCTTCCAAGAAAAATGTTGAAACTTATACACTACCCGTAGTTTTGCCCACTATGAAGATTCCCTTCAGGGTTCTTCAGAAGGTAGTGTATGCTTTGTATTAGCATTCAGTGTATGGTACTGTTTCTCCTATAGCCAGAATTAATGAATCTAGGTATTGGTATGGAAGTAGGAATGGTTCCATTCAATGTCACTCCTAGTGATCTGGTAGGAAAAATTTTGCTTTCTGATTTTATGACTTTTGCCCTGCTGTCCTAGAAATTTGGGTATTAGATAGTGGACTATTGTTGTGAAGAACTTGACAGTGTGTTTTGTTTGCTTGTTTGTTTATTTTGTTTTGAGGAATGTGGAAGGCTTTGGTGCTGTGGACTAGAAAATCAGTTGAATTTTGTAAGTAGAACTTAATGGATTGTTCTAGTAGGAACTTGGAAGTCAGTGGCATTCTAGAGGTAATCAGACAGTAGAGGGCTCATGGGGTTCAGAGGAAGCAAGGACTTGACCAACAACTAGGTTGTTATATCTCAACAAAGAATCTGGCTACCTTCTGCCCTCATTCTGAGAACTTGTCTGAACTTAAGTAATGTACTAATCTCTTTGGCAGAGGAAATTTCAAGACAGTATAACATTGAGTCTTTGGTATGGTATTGATATTTGGTATTGATAACCCATTTATAGTTGAAAAAGAGCGATTGGGACAGAAAGAAATAAAACATACACAGTTTGGAGGGAAAAGGCTCTAGGAAGTTTAATCTTTACAGCCAAAGCATATAAACAAGGCATCTCTTTCAAGATTAGCACAGTGAAAGAGAATCCATCTGTTCTACTTTGGAGGAATAAGATGCCCAAAAGACAAGACTCCACCCAGCTAAGCTTCCACCTTACAAGGAAGCCTGGTGTCTTCTCTAGAAAGCTTCAACATACCAGCGTGGTTGAAGGCAAGGAAGGGCCATCCCAAGCTGACAGCTGACCTCGGCAGTGTTATCTACAGGCAGGAGCTCTAGAGGAATAAAATATGCAAGGATTGAGGGGTCAGGGATTTTTCTTCCATGGTTCAGAGAGCTACAAGTCCAGGCAGCATATAGCAGAGAAGTCCCTGCAAGAAGGCCGACCCTAAGATGGCAAGAGACCCTGCAAGATTATTGAATCAAGCTGAGAATGTAAAATCTGGTTTGCAGTGGAGACCCCAAATGTTAGAGATGCCAGAGCCATAGGATGTCTGACAGGAAGAGCTACATAAAGGAATAGAACCAGTTCAAGAAACATATGTGTGTTGGAGGCCATCTAAGCCATTGGAAACTAAAGTCCTAGACAACTGATATGGAGCTATAGGATCCTGAGTTTGTCCTGACAGGTTCGGTTTTGCTTTGGTCAAATATTTTCTCATATGCTCCCTTTCCTCTCTTTTGGAATGGAAATGTATATTCTGTGCCATTGTATGCTGTTGGGAGGGTGTGATTTGCTTTTTGATTTTACAAGAGTCACAGTATTAGAAGAGACTATATTTTTTTAAACTGTTAAAACGGAAGAACTTTTAAAATAGAGTGAATGTATTTTGTGTTATGATATGAGGAGAGCCTGTTGGGGCCAGGGGGTGGAATGTGATTTGAATGAGAACTGTCTCAGTAGACTCATGTATTTGAACACTTAGTACCCAGTTGGTGGTACTGTTCGGTGAGGTTGTGGAACCATTAGGAGTCAGAGCCTTGCTGGAGGAGTCAGAGTCACTGAGAGTGGGTTTTGAGAGTTCAGAACCTCACCCCACTTCCACTTTGCTCTCTAATACCTGTTAGTGCTTGAAGGTGTTATCTGTCGGGTCCCTGCTCCAGCTGACTTCTGCCATGCCTTCCCCACCGTATGGACTTGCCCTCTGGAACCCTAACCAAGATAAACTCTCAAGTTGCTTTTATTGGTGGTGGTTTTTATTCACAGTTCTTTTTAAAAAGGTTGTTGTTGGCTTTGTTGTCTGTTCCTTGTATATGTGTTGTGCACATTGTACATATATGTTGGTAAGTTACCTTCGTGACACCTGCTTTATGGTTCTAACCTTGATTGGCAAGTCCTCATTACTGTATCACTGTCTGACCTTCAGTTCTGAAATCCTGTTTGCCACCATGTGGCAGTGCCATCAGGAGGGAATGCAGGAAAGTTCTCTCTACTCGTGGAACCCCTGCTTTTCAGGTGAAGAGAGTCAGCTCAGGGAGCTTGGCCTGCTAAGGCCGTGTGAGTGTAGTACGTATGAGGGCTGGGGAAAGGAAGGGTCTGGTGTTTGAAACCCTGAGAAGTGGAGCTGCTGTTGTGCTCTGAGCCCATGGCTGCCTTGCCCTGCTCTGTCCGTGCCCGTGTCTGAGGCTGTAGTACTAACTTGGGCCTCTGTCGTTCATGCTGACACTCCCTCCTTTCTCATGTCCACTCTGAAGCTGACGCACTATGCTGTGCTTTCCTGCTTGTCCCTCTTCCTCTCTGCCGTGCTGGTTTCATGTCCCCATGTTGGATTTCTGCTTCTGATCAGTTACTAATTGCTCTTAACCATTTCCTGTTCTCCAGAGTGTGGTTTGTTTGTTTGTTCCTGTTTCCCCTTTAGGAAGAATGCTCCCAAGTACTGACATTCTGTTCCTGGATTAGCTCGGGAACTATGGCCTCTGTCCTGGTCCAGTACCGGTGATTATCTGAATCCCAGTGTTCTTCATCTCGTCACCTTGTCACCTTCCCAGCACCTCCTGTTAATGCTGTGGGTCTGTCACACAAATTTCTGTGATTCTTGCTTGTTAGGATCAGTCACCACTGGGCAGTGTGTGAGCTCTGTCTAAGATCCGGGCAGATCTTGTGTTGACTGGGGTGTGTGTCTGGCTTTTGACCTCCCACAGATAATACCATGTCATTTTCTAAATGTGATCTGAAACACGTGTTGATCTGATCCATGCTTAAAAATCATAATTTTGGTAATTACTTAGTTATATGGTTATCAGGGTATAGAGCTGTGTCCTGTAATTTTCCCGGAGTTTGTGAGGTACAATGTCCAATTGATTGCTTTCATTCCGTTTACTATGGCCTTGTCCTTTCCCTGTCTTGTGTCCTCTCCTCAGTTTCATAACAGTTTCCAGTGGTAATTGAGTTGATTTTAATTTCTTGAGTGAAAATTAGGATCTATTTTCTAAGACAATTACTGTAAACATGCCACTTGCCAGTTATAATAATTTGGTCCAGAACTTGACCAAATTATTGCTTCAAAGCATTTCCATTTAATTTCAGTTATATTTGTCGGTACACTCACTCACCCCTGCCCAACCTCCCGGCTTCCACAGAGCAGAGCAGCACTGCTGCCCAGGAGGCTCACTGTGGCTGCTGGGAGCCCATTTCCAAACAGCAATCTAGAAGTCTGGAGACAGATGGAGGCTGTCCATGTAGTTTCAGGCAGAACTATGGTCCAGGAGGAAGCAAAACCAGGCTGTGAAAGGTGGGAGAAAAGGGTACATTCTGTGGATGGAGAAATCTTTACTCATAAAACCTCGGTTGCCACCTTAGTCTTTTCTATCTTCCTGCCTCAACCCTCTGTTTAAAGCTGTCTGTCCATAGTGCTCCCACCAGACTGGTCACCACACCATAGCTGGACACTGCTGTGGTAGCTACATTGTTCTCAGCTCGGTTCTTCCAGCTGCTTCTTGTGTTCTGTGCCTTTGATTATCTCTCATCTAGGGCGTTCTCTCTAGCCTACCTGAGAAGTAGTTCCTGGAGATGTGCTGTGTGCCTCTCCTCAGTTCTGACTCTGCTAAGAGTTGAACCTTTCCAGGTTTAAATAAGGGCAGCAGGTTACTTTTACAGCCTTCTAACTTTTTCTGGGGCATGTGTAAATTGTAATTTTGTCAAACTAAACATAGATGGCGCTGTTGCTCTGACTATTTCATAGACTCCCAGAACGCGTTCTTTTCTTTTTTTTCTTTCAACATTTTCTTAGGATTTTCAGCTATAGAGAAAACCAGGTACCACCCTACTACTTTGATATTTGTTAACATTTACCGTGTACTTCGTTTTAGTTGAAATATTTTGTTACCACTTCAACAAAATCAGACGGTAGCAGGTACAAAACAATTCTGTGTGATGCAGTAGAGAGCTGTGTGCTCATACACTGCTGGAATCGTGTCGTGTAAAGAGTGTGTGACAGAGTTGTCGGCTTGCGGCTCTGGAGAGGGGGCACTAGAAAGCGATGCCAAAGATGGGCTTTGGTCCTATAGAATTTTAGCTAACGACTAAACAAAGCAAGCTTATAGAACACAGCTACTTATGTCCTTTGCAGACTTTACTGCTTGCATTGTTTTAAAATGTTTTCTTATTTTCTGACAGATAAACCAACTGGATATGAAAGCTAATAAAAGCAACCTTAATCTTTGATTGTTTCAAACATGGCCATTTACCTAAACAAGTGCAAACTGCATGGGAGAATAGGCAGGAAGGGCAACTGGACAGCTGCTGTATGGGGTGGGATTTGAGCCACTTTGTGCTAGGACACCAGCTTTTGCTGCTACCCACAAAGCTCAGTCTGCCACAGCCCTAGTTTCCCTGTGGAAGCATGACCCATGGAGCCATGTGCCTTGCATTTCTCTAGAGTTGTTCTAGTCCTGTGGGGTCCTGGTTGTCTGCAGGTTTGCATAGTGAGCCTGGATGCTTCTTACAAAGTCCAGCCACCAGGAGCCAGATGAGTATTGAATCTCCACTTAGAAACTGCAGAGAAGAAATGCCCTCTGTTGCCTTTACAACTTAGGTGTGGCTGAGTATCTGATGAAAATAATTACTTTGCTTCTTGAGCCTGTAAGAAAAGCTTTAGTGCCTTCTCCCCTCAGTTGTCTCACCAGGTAGCCCAGGTTGGACTCCGACTTGTGACATCTCTCTTGTCATGGCTTCCCAAGTACAAAGATTTCAAGCATTCAAGGATTTAAGCCTGTATGACTCGGCCCAGCTTTTATGTTTCTTTCTAAAAAAATAAAAAAGAAAAGAAAAGCTGTCTCTTCCAGCACAATGGTTATTTTGAGACCATCGTCAAAGTGAATGCGCTGTAACAACACTATAAACATTCTCGTATCCGCAGGCTGAAATGGTAAAGCAAGGAGAGAAGCCCACAAGTGGTATCACTAGTACCCAGTGAGACTGACCGTGGGTAACTAGGGCCCACCTCCTCTAGTGGTATTAATGTTGCCTATTTTTAGTGAGGGCATGTGCGTACCATCTGCTGGTCCCTTTCTCCCAGCTCTTGTCTGTGAAGGACACATTGATGTTTTCCCATTTCCCAAACTCTGAAGGTTCAGTGCTTCACAGAGCTCCCTCAGTTCTAGAGCTGTTTCAGCAGAGTGGCCACACAGCCCCGGTGATTTGAGGGAGGTGATGTTTCGGAGACACCTGCTGCTGAACAGTCATTATCTTAGACTTTTTGTTGTTGTTTTGTTCTTTTAAAGATTTATTTTTTTATTTTATGTGCATTTGTTTTGCCTGTATGTATGTCTGTGCAAGGGTACCAGCTCCCCTGGAACAGGAGTTACAGACAGTTGTGAGCTGCCTTGTGGGTGCTAGGAAGTGAACCCAGGTCCTCTGGAATAGTAGCCAGTGCTCTTAACCACTGACCCATCTCTCCAGCCCCTATCTTAGGGTTTATTTATTTATTTGTTTGTTTATTATATGGATACTTTAAGAGTCAAAGATAATAGTTTCCTCATGGTGCTTATTTTGATGGCTTGTTGTAATTCATGTTTGTCTTTCCAGGGTTCAGGATAAGATGGATGTGCTGAATTACACGACTGTTCCTATCTACCTTCCAGAAATCACGATTGGAGCTCACCAGGGTACCCGAATCTACAACAGCTTCAGAGAGGTGAGGCCTAGCCATGGGGCAGAGTTTGGGGTGCTTGTGGCCACTAAGCCACCTCTGTGAAGAATAGATCTGCTGCTGTCCCCTCAATTCCAGTCATAAAACAGTGCGTCCTCATACACCACACCCAGGACCGTTCAGGTGCATTATCTTGATGGACACATACATGTCCTCTGTTCTTTAGCTGGTGTGTCCAGTTCTTCATGGCTCCATCTGATGTCACCGTATTCTTCACAGTGTGTCTCTAAGTCATGAGGCTTACATTTCTACAGTGTCCTCCAACCAAGTGCTGCAAAACAGCAAGGATAGCAGAGAAGACAGTGGAGGTAGCAGCTACCGCTCCAGTCATGTCTTCCTCTAATTTACACTCTTCTCCACGAGCCGTTTGTCCCTCCATTGGTGTGGGGTCATTTCCAGCCCTTCAGCCATGATCAGAGACTTAGCAGGAGTAGCAGCCTGCACCAAGCAGCATCGTGGAATGGAAAGAGCGATCCTCTGTCATGGTCTGCTATAGCTTGCTCGTTATCGGAAAGTGTGAGATCACTGCATTGAAGTGGCATCGAGGGGAACGTGTTAGTCCACTTCTCTGTGAGAGAGAGGTGCGTGCACTCCTGCCGCCTGCACACCAGAAGCATTGATTAAGGGTTCCACCATGGCCAGTTTTGTTTGTTTTTGTTTTTGTTTCCCTTTCTTGAAGTATTCAGTGTTTTCTTTTAAGCAAGTAATGTGGGCCTTTTTGAAAATAATTTTATTCACTGTAGAAATTTGGGAGCACAGCCATAAAGACCCCACCAGGCACCGTCCATTCATGTTGTTGCTGCTTTACTGTGAGATGAAAGCAAGCAGTTGTGTGTCTCTTCCTGCGTGCACTGTGGAGACTGCGGCTTCCTCAAACAAGGCTGTGGTGGCTCCTTGCTGTGCATGATCTGGGTCTGGACTGACGACATCTTAGCCTCAGTGGACTCCTTACCTCCCTCTGCCGTGTAGAAGCAGCCTCATTCAGGTCCTTCTTGCCCTCTGTGTACTGTAGCAAGAGGGTCTACAGTATTGCTGGCCCTGCCACCTCTGTGCTGTCCGCTTTGACCTCATTGGTGGAGTGGATGTGCTGATGACTAGGTGGTTGGTGCTGTCGCTTTTGTGCCTTTAGTAATGGGCTGTTCCAGTGAGTGCTGCTGCAGTGCCTCCCTTTCTCCATTCTCCAGCAAGTGTTAGCATAGCACAGCTTCTCTTGTCAGCATCTCTAGTTCCATGAAGGTATTAAAAACCTCTGTTATTCTCAATATTTGGGATATTTATCCAGTCACAGTGGAAGGAAGGTGGGTTTAGCCGAGTTGCTCCACAGTGTTTTCTGGCCTGTCATAGGTTTTTGCTCTCTGTTTTATCTTACCTTTTTTTCTGGCTTCATTTATTTCCCTCTGCTTGCTGTAATTAGCTAGTGATCACTGGTAATTAAAGTGGTCAGAATTGACATATTTGAGTCTAATATCAGTAGTTTTCCAGTTGCAGACCGTGGGAAGTCACAGACTGCATTGAGCCCCATTTGCCCAACTCCTGTGACCTGTTGTGATTGTGTGTCTTAATTCTCTGTACATTTTAAGTCCCTCAAGACATTATTGACTCAAGATAGATAGGTCTGCACCACCCACCACTTAACTCTGCTGGGGCTCACATCCTTTCGTGGCTCTGCTTCTGCTTAGGATCATTCCTCCTGGAGGAATTCTTCGTTGCAGCAAATTAAAATGATATTTATTTGATCTTCATTTATCTTTTATTATTGTATTTTTAAATTTGTTTGAGGGATACTTCAAACTTTTAAAAATGGTAAGAGGAACTGAAGAGATGGTTCAGCAATTAGAGCAGAGGACCTGACTTTAGTTACTAATCCCGACAGTAACTCATAACTCTAGAACTCTGGTTACAGAGGATTCTGTGCCTTCTCCATGTGTCCACTGGCACATGATAATCCTTAGCTATGCAGTGAATTCAAGGCCAACCTTAAAAAAGTACCTAATAATAGAAAAAGATAACCTTTTTGTCTTGCTATCTGAGATCACTGTAATGCCCTTTTATTATTCTATGTCATTAAACTCATTGAACACCGTTGTTCTTACTCATTGCATGGTCTCTGCACCTTTTCTCCAGGGTGCATGCTCATGCATTAGGAATACCACTTCTCGGACCGCTAGGCCTGCTAGATCACACCCCAGCCTGGGCTGTGGGATTGTTTTCTCTTTAGTCTTCTAGTCGACTGTAATGACCATTAAGATTGAGACACTCAGCCAGGCAGAGGTGGCGCATGCCTTTGATCCCAGCACTCGGGAGACAGGCAGGCAGATCTATGTGAGTTCAAGGCCAGCCTGGTCTACAGAGCGAGTACAGAGCGACAGGATTTTGCTGTGGCTTTAGAACCTGTCCTGGAACTTGCTCTGTAGACCAGGCTGGCCTCTGCCTCTCAAGTGCTGGGATTAAAGGCGTACGCCACCACTGCCCAGCCTGGTTTCCTAATTGTAGTTCTTTTTCCTGTCACCCCTTCCACATCCTCAGTATCTGCTGTGAGGAAATGCTCTCCCTGTATACGATTTTTTGTGTGTTTATCTGTGTGTGTTGAAAGTCGTGAGTTCATGCTGTCAGGGTCCCACTACTACAGCGTGGAGACAGCTCAGCCTTTCTCACGCTCGCCCTGTTGGCACTTATAGGACTGATACTGTGAGCAACCTTGCCTGCTCCCCTGTTGGCCTATTACAGTTACCATGGTTTGCTTCAAACCCTAACAATGTCTGTCACCCCCACTTCCAGGGAGTCACAAGCCATATTCAGCTTTAGGTTAAACTTGGAAGGGAGACTGTCTTGTGGAATAATATGCTTGGGGCAGAGAATTCTGGATTGCCAGCTTGTTTTCTTTCACCCAGTACAGACTTGAGCATCTTCGGATTCTGGCTCTGTGTTCTAAAGAGCAGCTTGCTATTTCTGTGGCATAGTTCTTGTTTCTCCACAGGGTCTGTTTTTTGTCTGCTTGCTGATGTGGTCTTGAGCTTTGCCAAGGGTGTGTGTACCTGGGGTCAGATCATGTGCCTTTGTCCCCAGTCGCCTTGAGGTTTGTGAAGCCCTTTGTCCCTGTAGCTGGTCTCCACAGTCAGTGCCAGTTCTCTGCTCTCCTCGGGCTCCCAAAGGCTGTGTCTCACTGTGCCCCGTGCACAATCTTCTTACAGCCTTTCTCAGTGTGTTTCAGCCCACACATGTTCATCTGCCATCTTCCAGATCGATCATTTTTCCTACTTTTTAATCTGCTGTTCTTATCATTGAGCTTTTAATTTTAATCATTGACTTTTTTGTTGTTTCTAGAGTTTACACTTTCAACTTTGCAAAATTAGTTTTGCTATACAAATTTTTGAAACAGTCTCAAATAGAGTAATCTGATGACTGCAGTGCCTGTCTTAGGGTCTGCTTTCCTGCCCGTCTCACTGCTGTTGTTTGATCTATTTGTCTCTGCAGCCTGGCGGGTGTTTTCTCACATCTTCTCTCACTGTGGCTGTTCCTTGTCCCTGTTGTTTGTATTTGATTAAGAATGTAAAGACAGTTTTAGACTTTGACAGTGCTACTCACCCACAAGGAGATGCACCATGACCAAAAGCAACTTGGGGAGCAAAGAGTTTATTTCATGGTCATGGTGTTTTATCACAGCAATATACCTAAGACAATATACTAAGACAAATACTGAATAACAAAAAGAGTCTATAGCATTGAACATGTGAATTTAATTAAATGTTAGAAATGTTTAAGATTTTAAACAAATAATTGGAAAAATCTATTTAAATAAGTTTAGTTTTTAAAAGACATAACAGATATATAATATAATATGATATTACATATATATCTTTGTGTGTGTGTGTGTGTGTGATGGCTGCGATGTCACCAGCTTTCAGGAGATACAAGGCATGGACACTGGGTGTCAACTAAGTTTTATCCAGGTCTCCTCAGCACTTCACTCTGTTCTTCTGTGCCAGGACCCCACCTACCCCACCCAGACTTCATGGCACAGACTCCAGTTCTCTGCAGGCTCCTCTCAGCAGTGATGCATGTGCCCCTTGTCCTCAGTCACAGTCTAAGGAACCTGCAGTACAGTCTCAGGTGGGCACTGGTTCAGTGAATGACCAGTGTGGCCATTTGTTGACCTTTATTGCCCCGTGTCTTTCCTCTGAAGGGTCGCTCTGTCTCTGTACTGTGTGTTCCTCAAGCTTCCTCTTTGGTGACTGAAAACTGTAACCATTTAGAGGAATGTTGGTTTGTTTGTTTGTCTTTTAAGAAAACTAAGTTGTTTTCATTAAAAATGATGGGTTGAAATGAAGCATGGTAATAATAACGACTTTCTTCTTAGAGTCAGAGTTTTCTTTGCTATTAGACATTAACAATTATCACAAAATTTCCCTCTGGAAATTGCATTATGGATGAGTCAGAGATGAACACATGAAGCCTCTGTCTGTTTCCCACCTAGCTATTGACTAGCTTTCACAAAGGCTTTCTCTGGCAGCGGAACTGTCTTCCAGCCACTGCGCTCAAACCTCAGACAATTCTGACTTAGTGATTTGCTTACGCTGCACTGGGAAGCACTACTGTCATTGCTGTTGGGGAGCCAACGCTGCCTCACCCCACTCCCGGGAAGCACAGAGTGCCACCAGCAAGATAGTGAGTCCAGCCAAGCACTTGACTACAGTGTTAAGACACTTCATGTCATGAGGAAGGAGGCTAGTGAAAAGGAGCAAACTGGCTGGGTATAGATGTACAGGAGCTGTGCACCTTGGTACTGTGGGAGGAAGGTCAAGACTTTTCTTTGGGCCGCCAGCTCACAAATAACCACACAGAGACTTATTATTATCAACGTTGGGCATATAGCTTAGGCTTGTTCCTAACTAGCTCTTATATCTTAAAGTAACCCACTATATTTATCTACATTCTATCATGTGGCATTACCTCTCTTCCATCTTGCACCCCTGTTTTCTCTCCATGTCTCCTGGCATCCTCCTGTGCCTAGAGCCCTCCTCCTCTTCCATTCTTTCCCAGAAATTCCCCTTATACCTCCTGACTAGCTATTGGCCATTCAAATTTTTATTACACCAGTCACAGCAATACACCTTCACACAGTGTATAAATATCCACGACAAGGAAGGAAACTCAGGGCTTTGCTTTGATGACTGTGTGGGGTCCCAGGTGAACCTTGAGGAAAAGTGTCAGCAGAGTGGGAACTGGCTAGCCAGTATTTTCTGAGTTTGTTACTTGATTTTTGTTATTAAAAACCAAAGTTTATGTGAATTGATTGGCAAAGAGCAAGTGAGAGGAAGTTGAAAAGATGACAGAATGAGGACTAGAGAGGGGCTCAGGCCATGATACACAGAGGCCCAGCTGTTGCACTGGGGCCATGCTTGGGACTGTCCCTGCTCATTTCGGAAGACTTAGTTGGTTTTTTGTTTGTTTGTTTTTGTTTTGATTTTTGTAGTGGCAGCAAAACACTTGATAAAAACAACATTAGGGAAGAATTACTTATTTTTCTGAGAGTTTCATGGGTGGCAGTCTATCCTGGCAAGGAAGACAAGGTAGGGAACAACAACTAATATAGCAGTTAAGAAGCTGAGGAGAAGCCACAATTCCTAGGGACTTGTCCATGGTAGTCACTTCTTCCAGCTGGGCCCCAACTCCTACTTTCCACCACCACCCAAACATCTCATCATACTCTATCTATCCAGGGATCAGTCCACTTGTGGATCAGAACCATCATGCTCTTGTTTTCAGAGGAAAACATAGAGGCACAGCCAGGGATGTGCTTTACTGTCTTCTAGGTCGCTCCCAGTTCAGACTAATTATCACAAGTCTGCGCTCATTGTCTTGGCATCCAAAGGTAGCTCTAAACATACTGTATACCCCGGCCTCCTACCCGCACATGTGTTTACCAGTACTTCCTTCATCCATCTAACTCATTATGAAGAGTTGGGAGTTATCTCTACATACATGGCTTTGGCACACAAAACAATTTGTCCCTAGAAAAGTCGAACATCTGTTAGCAGCTGCCTTCAGAGGGGCCTTGTCAGATGGTGTAGATCTCACTGATTTTTAACAACGTGGTATGTGGGACCATGGGTTTGGAACTGTCACCATTGGGTAGACACCTGAAAATAGCAACTTCCAGAATCTGTCAGTAGCCAGTGGTTCAGCAGGGACAGGAGGGTCCCATAAGTCTCTCCCTGATCTGTGGTTGACTGTTGGCACTGACTCTCATACAGGTGCAGTGCAGGCAACCACAACTGCTGTGAGATCGTGTGTTCCGTGGCTGTGTTGTGCCCTGAAGATAGCATTCTGCAGCATTTTGCCTTCCTGCTTGTATATTCCTTCTGTTCCCTCTTCCATGATGTTGTCTAACTAAGAGGTCTATAAAGGGATGAGCACCTAGCCCGTCACTGATTCTTAGTACCTTGAGCAGTCATGAGTCTCTGCATTCACTGGTATTCACTCACAGAGAAGATTCTCTGATTGAGTCGAGTAGCATTTATCTATGAGTATAACCTTAAGTATTTAGAAGGCAGTTTGGTGTCAGGTCAGACGATAGTGGTAAGTTCCCCCTAAGAACCATGGTTTCCCAACCATGAGTTTGAGAGCAAAGGTTTATCATAACAGACACGTATTCTCTGCTGTGGAGCAGGCTTCAAATCTAACCCAAGAGCTGTTGGTTACCCATAGTAGTGATGCCACTGTTGCATTTGTGGATGCATCTTGTCTCTCAAGTTGGCTTTGTATTTTGTAGGGTTCGCACCTGGGTAAGACCACTGAGGCCTTTTCTCACTCTTTAGTTAGCATAGCACTTCCAGCACTGAGAGAGTCGTCTGGCAGGGAAAAGACAGTTGGCTGGGTTCCAGTTTGATTTCTCTGAATCTTGAAACCAAGGTACATGGTGTCTTATCACTTAGTTCTGGTGGGTATCTGTTGTGGAAATACTCCTTTACACTGTGATTGGTTTAATAAAGAACTGAATGGCCAGTAGCTAGGCAGGAGGAATAAGCAAAACTTCTGGGCAGAGAGAGCTCTGGGAAGGAGAAAGGCAGAGTCACCAGCCAGACACAGAGGAGACAAGATGGGCAGTTCAGAGTAAAGGTAACCAAGCCACGTAAAAGAGTGAAGATTTTAAATTATGGGTTAAGTTAGAAGAACTAGTTAGGAACAAGTACAAGCTAAGGCCGAGCTTTCATAATTAATAAAAAGTTTCCATGTGGTTATTTGGGAGCTGGCAGGCGGGATGCCAGAAAGACTGGCTACAGTTAACCAAGAAGAATACTGAGAACCTGTATTGGGGCTTCTGTGACCAATAACTTATAAGGAGAGATTTTGCATTTGGTACTGGGATTTTTGTTCATGCAGCCTATGGAATAGTAGAAAATATCTGGCAACTGTACCTCTGCCAGAGGACTAAAATTTAGGTTGTGCAAAGAACTAAGAACAACTCTAAAACTTCAAGAAAACAGTTCAGCTTAAAAATGGGCCTTGGAAATGAATAGAGAATTCTCAAAATAAGAAATAATTAAAGCCGGGCGGTGGTGGCGCACGCCTGTAATCCCAGCACTCGGGAGGCAGAGGCAGGCGGATCTCTGTGAGTTCAAGGCCAGCCTGGTCTACAAAGGGAGTTCCGGGACAGGCTCCAAAGCTACAGAGAAACCCTGTCTCGAAAAAAAAAAAAATATTAATAGCTAATAAATACTTTAGAAAGTAGTCAACATAATTTAGCCATTGGGGAATACAAACTGAAACAACTTTGAAATTTCATCTCACCCCAGCCAGAATGGCTATTATCCAGAAGTCAGATGTCAGCAGATGCTGTTGGGAACAAAGCACTCTTAGTCACTGTTATTGGGAGTGTGAATTGGTACATCACTATGGAAATCAGTGTGGAGGGTCCACAAAAAGCAACACATGGACCTGCCATATGACCCAACTCTACCACCCTGTGTATAGACCCCATTATATCCTGCTATAAAGACCCTGGCCCATAATGTTCATTGCTGTTCTTGACACAATAGCCAGAAAATTAATCAGCCTATATATTTTGTCAACAGATGATGGCTTTAAAAAAAATGTGGTATATACAAAATGAAACTGTACTCAGCTGTAAAGAAAAATGAAATGTTCAGGTACATGGATAAAATTATATATAAAATCTCCCAAATGAGATGAGCCAGGGCCAAAAGATAAATACCACACATTCTCTCTCATATGCAGGTCCAGCCTCACTTCTTTAGATCTGTGTGCTTAACTTGGAACATACGTAGAAGCCAGGAATTAGAAAGGAGCCGTCGGGACACCTTACAGGAGGGTGTCTGGTAGAACATAGGTGATATGAAAGAAATGATATTGTTGGTGTGGGTTGCTTTCAGTCAGGGTAGGGAGGATGGAGACGTGGGTTGTGGATGGGAGTTAGCAGAAACAATGGTTTGAGTATGAAAAACAAATATCAAAACCTCTGATTTTTTTTAAGTCAATTAGAAAATAAAGTTTAAGAAAGGAAGAGAAGGAAGGTCTCCAGCATGGCTAAAATGTTGCTTATAGAAGCCTTTGTATAGTAAATTATTACCATTTAAAGAGATTTGGAAAGGGCTTTGACTTCTTCCTGAACTGTCATTTTGAGTGTATGCCATACCTTTGTTTGAACCCGGTTTTGCTTGACTTAACAGTTTTTGCAGTACTGATCTGATAGTGACAAATTCCTTTGCCTGGCTAACTAAAAAATATTTATTTCTGAGAGGTGTTTTCAATTGATAGAAGATTCTAGCTTGACCATTCTCACAACACCTGGAAGGTCTCTATGCCTTGTGCCTGCATTGTTTCTCCTTTGGTCTTGTTGCCCCAGGATTCTTTCAGGGTTTTCTGTAGCCCCGTTAGTGCTCTTTTTAAGGGGTTCATTGTGACTTGCCTCTGTGTGGTTGTCTTTGTATCTTGCAGAGGTTTGCTGAGTTTTTGGGTGTGCTCTCTGTAAAGCATTTGGGAAAGATTTCGCTACTCCTCGGGGTTTGGGGAATCTATCGTGTGCATTAGATGGAAGTTTTCATGGCTCACTGAAACTGCTTTGGCCATTTTCTTTCTGTCTTATTTTGAGTCAATTCTGTTATATCTGTGTGTTCACTATTTTCTATGCTGTTAAGAAATATGCTGTTGTTCTGTTGTATTATTTGGATCTTCAAAGAAACAGAAGACCAAGGAAATGTTGAAGCAATGTATTAGGAGGAAGCAGAGAAGACAACTGGAAGGGGCAGGAGAGCCTGTGGCGTGCCTGGCAGGCAGTGGGGAGGACAGATCCAGGAGGCGTGTGGCCAGGCTAGAGAGCCAGGGAAGAGCCTGTGGCTACAAAGTGGACTGGCACTGCTCCTTTGCCCCAGCCATTGACAGGGAGGGTGTGGCCTGCCATGAGCAGGGCAGTGCGTCCCAAGGGCCAGTCCTTCATAGCCCCACATTTGCGTGACCCCCCCCCAATAGAATTGTACTTCAGGAATCTTATTTTTGAACTTGGAACTTCTGCCTTTCTGTTTTCCAGTTCTCCCTTATTCTGTCATCTGTCATTTTGTTCCCAGAACATATCGAGCACTTTCCTAACAGATGCTTTAACGTCCCTATTCACTAATCCATCATGTTCGTCATTTCTGAGTCAGCCTGATTCTCCCTCTGGCTGAGGGTCACATTTTCCACTTGCACATGTCTGGAAGTGCATCTCTGCTGCAGCACATTGTGAGTTTTATGGTTTGGAATGCTAGATGCTGTTCTATTCTGAGACAAGTGTTCGAAGTCTTCTGGCTGCGGTGCAGTTACTTGCACGTCAGCATTAATCCTACAAGCAGTGAGTTTTAGTTTTCCAGTGCTCTAGCGTAGCCTGTTTTGGGGGGACAGTATAACCTGAGATCTCTCTTATGCTCGTGTGTGTGAGGAGCATTCTGCTCACAGCTCCTGGAGGTTTTGTCCAGCCTTGCAGGATATCACCTCTGCTGCCTGGACATTGTTTTCAGCTGAAGGCCCTGACAAATTCTGGAGCTCTTTCTTTGCTTAGACCCTATGTCCCTACACTTTGGCCTGTTTAGGATCAGGTAGGACACGGGACTCAGCTTTCCAGTTTCTAAATGCTTCTGGTTAGAGAGAGAGGCCAGATGCAATAGCACACCCTGTTGGGACGCCGCTGTTACTTGATGGTGCTTCATCTGGCAGGTCTCAGTTGTCAGGCCGCGGTCCTGGACGGGGCCCGGAGGCCACATGTTACAAGTTGGCCCATGTCCAGTATATGGTCAGGGGAGGGCTTTTCTGCACTTGCTGCTTTGAACCTGAAGTGTCCACTTCACTGGCTGTGGCATGTAGAGGGAGGTATCTTTTATGACTTTCAGAACCCTACTCCTTCATGTTACTTAAATCCAAAACTCGGTGGCTTCACTTGGGATACACAAGGTAACAAGACACCTTGTCATTGCCTCTCAGACTCCCAACTGAACCTTGGTGAAGCCCCATAGTCAGCTTGTGCACAGGCGGGTAAGGTGGTGCCCTGTTTGCAAGGACAGCCAGCCTGAAGAGCAGCCAGTTTGCTCGTCCTGGTGGGTGGCCCTGGGGACCAAGAGCAAGGAGAAGAGGTGCTGAGTCAGCTCCCTTGCCTAAGCCTCAGCACAGTAATCCAGACCAGAACTTCCACACTGTCAAGTTAGAGCCATGGAGGGGTGCTGTCTACACCTGCTGTTCAGGCTGTTTTGCTTCAGCAAGCAGTTCTGTTTCTGGGAGTTTATCCGAAGCATCTACAAAGGAGAAGCATTGTAGGGAGGAGTGGAGGCTGGAAACAGCAGGACATGGCAGCACAGGTCCACTCTAGGCTGGAGCAGGCAGAATGAAGTGTCTAGGGACTCGGGCTCAGCACCCACTCCAGACTTGGAACGAATGCAGAATCTTGTGCCATGTGCTTGAGGCAAGTGACTTACTCTTTTTTTGTTTTGTTTTGTTTTGTTTTGAGATAGGATTTCTCTCTGTAGCTTTGGTGCCTTAGCTCTTATAGACCGGGCCGGCCTCGAACTCAGAGATCCACCTGCCTCTGCCTCTCAAGTGCTGGGATTAAAGGCGTGCGCCACCACCGCCCGGCAATTTACTCTTTTTGAAAAAAATAAAAAATACATGCACATCTTGTAGCATTCCTTGTGTCTCCAGCTGTCCAGGGCCCTGTCCAGAGGTAGTTGTGTCTTGGGCTTCATCTGGAGCCTTCTAGTGATCTGAATTGCTGGTTTAGATTCAGCATGGCTTCCAGCCCACAGATGAACAGTTATCAACTAGGAACTTCGGGGTGCTGTGCCTTCTCCCCAGAATCTGGGGGCGCCCCTTACTGGATTTCATAAGCCAATTAAATGCTCCTGAAGAATTCCAGAGAGTGGGTTTTGTGAAGCAATTAGTAGACATTGGTGAGGCTCAGCAGGTTTTGAGGTTTTCAGGTAGTTTTTACCTAAAACTCAGGACAATGGTGCTTGAAAGCCCTGGCCCTGCCGACTGACTGGCCGCTGGAGTAGTGCAGATCTGCTCAGATAGTCCTCTGAAGGATGTACATCTTCTGTTCGTCAGACAGAATTGTGTGAATCGGTCCAGCAAGTGAGAAGAAGCGACCTTCTCTTGAGCTGGAAGGCAGTTGGAGAAGCTCTGTGTTTCAGTGGCTGTGGGCTGGTCTGCAGCCCACTGTTCCTTTATGTCTTAGCACCTGGGTTCTTGTTTGTGACGTCCAACTCTCCAGCTGAGAAGGACAGCTGATGACAGGCCAGAGGCCTCTCCCACGGCTTCCTTGCTTCCGCAGCCGTTTCTTGCCTGTGCTCCTTCAGACCTGGACATTCAGTGACTTCCCAAGGCCTGTGCCATCTTCCTTACCTGCCTGCACTTCTGCAGAACCTATGTTAAGCTCACACTCTCCCCTCATGCACTCTTCAAAGCCAAGACCCTGGTGACCATGGCCTCTAGTGATCTCGTCACTGTTTCTCAAAGCCAGTCACCATTCACAATAGTCAAACAGGCAGTCAGGGCTTGAGAACAAGACATTTCCTAGGCTGGGTCCCCTCTGCCAGCTCTTGCTGAGTGCCTCTGCTGTCTGTTGCCCTTCCTGTCCTTATTGACATCAGTGAGAATTCTACAGGTTTGTCTCATCTAGACAGGGCTTCTCTGGGCAAGACTGTTTCATTGCAATGGATCCCTGCTCTCGGGTGCTCCCCTGGGTACTAGATGGGCAGTAGCTGACCAGGTGGGGGTTGGGCATGTGGTCTTTAAACAGTGTTTTAATGCCTTTCCCCCATAGCTGCCAGGCCGCAAGTACAACCCTGGATACAATGAAGAAGTGGGTGACAAGTGGATCTGGCTGAAGTGAATGGACCCCTCTGCCTAGCTGTGTCACAGCCAGGAAGCTGTCTGCTCTGCCCAACTCTGAACTCCAGAGCTTTACAAGACAACAGGAAAAAAAGCAATGATTGAGAGATTGCCTGAAGAAATGGTCAAAAAATCCAGTCTTTCCTGTTGCCTAGTTAGTTGATTGAAAGATTCAACTTCCATTGAAAAGGTTCTGGAACCTTCCAGTTTTATTTTGGAATCATCTGGGGAAAACAAAACAAAACAAAGCATGTCTGCTCTGGAAGAGCAGCTCCCACCGGACACCCTGTGTCCCCGTGCTGTGTCTTTCAGTCCTCTCAACTTCAAGAAATAAATCTGGCTCTATAGCTCCTCCTCCTGTGTCCACACGTGCTCGCGCACACGCACGCACGCACACACACGCACATGGTGGTGATGCGCATCCCTTCCATGCCCTTCCTGCAGTTTGCACTCACACACAATGTTGAAATGGTTTTCTGAAGCATTTCTTCTTTAACAGTGCACATTAGAGCAAAAAGGGAAAGAAGACCCCCACAGACTAGCAGAATGGTGTCATCTAGAGCAGGCTCACTTGATGAGCATGGAATGTGGGTACAGAGGCAAGGTCTCATACTGTCACCAAAAATCAGGGTGCCAGTCCCAAGTGAAGAAAACAATTGCATTTTGGCTTTCACCTGTATTGGAACCTAGGGGGAAGAAGTCTTTATGAGCTAGTGTCAATCCGTGTTGCTATTCGGGAGTTCCTCTGTAAGTTGTCCTAAGCTGTAAGTTTGTACTGAGCCCCCTGCTGTGACTGTTCCTAGTACATATGATTTACATTTAGCTTCATTAAAACTTAATGAAATTTAGCACTCAGTTTCCTAGTAGCACTGGGCTCCATCAGGTACACGCAGCACATGGCAGCTGGGGTCAGTATTAGAACAGAAGAGAAGACTTTCATCTTCCAGAACAGTCTGGTTGGCCTTACTGCTGTTACTACCCACCTGCCATTCCTCCCTGTCTTCCTCCTCCTGAAATGGGCCAGCCGTGG